>RJWM01005203.1:0-44728 GCA_004363535.1 Dasyprocta punctata | reverse complement strand
AAGAGTGATCTTAGAACTTTCGGTTTCTGTTCCAGTGTTTTTTTTCAGTCCTTTCTATTGTGTTTAGGCCTTTTGAGTCCCTTGAAAATCTGATGGTAGTTATATACTCTTGCCTTGGAAAAATACACACATACACATGCCCTACCTCTCCTACTCCACAAAACCTAGGACACCGGTACCAATGGAGACTTATATATTTCATACTTCAAGATTTCTCAGGGCTGGGAGTTTGGCTCAGTGGCTTAAGTGCCTGCCTGGTAAGTGTGAGGCTGTGAGTTTGATCCCTGGTATCCAAAAAAAAAAAAAAAAGAAAAAAAAAGATTTCCTTTCTTCCCAACTACTGACATTCTGTTCATAATACTCAAGCTCAAATTGAAAGTTCTTGGCCTCCTTGGAATTTCTCACTGGAAAGTGATGGCCTCTCATCCCAGGTTTCTTCCAAATGAAGGGTGAGAAGGATGGGTTTGGTGCTGATTCCTGGGCCCTTCAGACAGAGTCAGGGTTCTAGGAGCAGAACCATGCAGCAAAAGAGAGAAAGAGTCTTTGGTGGGGACACGCCATTGGCCCCTTGTCTTGTTGAGGGGCATGGCCAGAGCAGGACACTGCAGGGCACCATCTGTGCCCAATCTAAAGACAATAGATCAGGGGCATGTGAAAAGACTCCAACAATTCTTTTAAAAAATTTGTTAAAAGTTACTTTAATAAACATCATATGCAAAAACACAAAAGTGTACATATTTATTTGGTACCATGTGATATTTCTATATATATACATATATACATTCTGCAATGTTTAAGTCAGGATAAACATATCTCTTTAAACATTTATCATTTTTTATGATGAAAAATTCAAAATCCTTTCTTCTCTAAATATACAATACTATCATTGTCTGTGGCCACCCTACTATGCCATGGCACACCAGAACTTGTTACTCTTATCTAACTGTAACTTAGCAGCCATCGAGCAACCTTGCCCCTCCCCCATCCTTCTGGGCCTCTGATAACCACCATGCTACTCTCAACTTCTATGAGATCAACTTACATATTCCTTAATATTTTACATATGAATGAGATCATGTAGTACTTGTCTCTCCGTGGTTGGCTTATTTCACTTAACGTAATGATCTCCAGTTCTACTCATACTGTCAAAATGACAGGATGTCATTCTTTTTTTATGGCTGAATTTATGTACCACATTTTCTCCTTCATCAGTTGATGGACATTTAGGTTGTTTGCATTTCCTAGTTATTGTGAACAGCTCTGGAATGAGCATGTGAGGGAAGATGTCTCTTGAACATATTGGTTTCATTTCCTTTGAAAATGCACTATCCAGTAGTTTAATTGCTGGATTTTATGACAGTTCTATTTTTAATTTTTTTGAGGAATCTTCATACTCTCTTCCATAACAGCTGTAGTAATATACACGCCCACCAACAGTGAAGGGTGAGAAGGATGGATTTGGTGCTGATTCCTGGGCTCTTCAGACAGAGTCAGGGTTCTAGAAGCAGAACCATGCAGCAAAAGAGAGAAAGAGTTTCCCTTTTCTCTGTATCCTCACCAGAATTTGTTAACTTTAGTCTTTTTTGATAATAGCCACTTTTACTGGAGTGAGATAGTATCTCATTGTGATTTTGATTTGCAGTCCTCTGATAATTGCAGTAATCAGCATTTTCTCATATAGTTGTTGATTATTTGTATATCCTCTTTTGAGAAGTGTATGTTGACAGCTACTGTCCATTTTTAAATTATTTGTACTTTTGCTGTTGAGTTTTTAAGTTCCTTATAAATTCCGAATATTAACCCCTGTCAGATGTAAACACCACTACCCACAACTCAAAGGGAGAGATTTATTTTGACTCAGAGTTTCAATTCATGTTTGGTTGATTCCAAAGCAAAACCAGCATGGTAGAGGGGCCTGGTGGAGGAAAAGGTGCTCTACACATGGCAGCCAGGAAGCAGAAAGAGAAGAGAAAAGCCAGAGGGAGTAGCATATTCTGCTCCTGAACTCATCAGTGAGTGAATCAACTAATGAGTACAGTGCCCCCACAATTGAATTACTTTCAAACATGTGAGGCTTTGGGGGGGCATTTTAGATCTAAACAATAACATATAGTTTTAAATATTTTCTTCTATTCTGTAAGTTGTCACTTCACTCTGTTGATCATGTCCTTTATTCTGCACAGGTTTTTAATTTGATGTAGTCCCATTCATTCATTTTCGCTTTAGTTTCCTATAAATTTTGAGTCTTGTCTATAATACACTTGTCCATTTTAATGTCTTGAAAGTATTTTCTCTGTTTTCTTCTAGTAAATCCATGGTTAAATCTTTAGTTTATTTTGAATTGGTTTTCACAAACTGGTGACAGTTAGGGGCCTGTTTTATTCTTTTGCATGTGGATATCCAATTTTGTCAGTACTATTTAGTGAAAAGACTGTCCTTTCTCCAATGTGTGCTGTTAGTCCTTCAATAAAAAAATCAATAGGCTGTAGATGCATGTGTTGAATTTCAGTCTTTCAGTTTCCCCAATCCATGTTTTTATTCCAGTATTGTGCTGTTTTTATTACAACAGCTTTTCAGTATATTTTGAATGCGGGTATGTAATGCATTCTTTGTTTTTTTTTTTTTGCTTGAAATTACTTTGGTTATTTCAAACAATTCCATACACAATTTCTGATATTCACAACTTCATATAGTTTTTCCATAGATCCCAGATTATGAATTTATGATTAGGATTAACAGTAAATTCAATTTGTATTGCTCTTAATAGAGAGGAAAGTGTTTTTACACTCAAAAGCTTATGATATTATTCATTTGATACCTAGTTTCATTCATTCATCTATTCACTCATACACTTGTCAATATGCCAATAGTTGGGCTATCAACTATAGTAAGTAAAAACGTATCCTGCTGAAAGATTCCACAGAGTTATCATATGAGAGGCAATATCATTCTTAGATACATACTCAAACCTACGTCCATGTAAAAATTTATGCAACAATCTTCATGGCAGCACTATTCCTAACAGCCAAAAACATAAACAACTCAAATGGCTGTCGATTTATGAATGGATAAATGAAACATGGTATTATCATGGAATATTTCACAACAAACTGGAAATACTGAGACATGCCACAATATGAATGAATCTTGAAGATGTGATGCTAAGTGAAAGTAGCCAGACACAAAAAGTCACACAGACAGACAATATACGATTCCATCTGTAGGAAATATCCCAAATCTCTAGAGACAGGAAGCAGATAAGTGGCTGTCGGAGTATGGGGAAAGGGAGAAAAAGGGAGAGCATGTTAAAAGAGGGTGGTGGTGCTGGTGGTGGTGGTGTGTGAGGAAAATTTCAGGGATTTAGTTGTGGTGGTTGCTCAATCTCCTGAACATACTAAAAACCATACCATGAACACATTAAAGGGGGGAGCCTTATGGTAACAGAATTATACCTTGGTTTATAAAAGTTTTAAAACAAACTAGATTTTTAAAAAACACAACACATCTTGTTCTTGCTTCCAAGAAGGCCAGTCTGGCCTCCACCACTATGAGGTGAGGCCTTGGTAACTATAACGGGAAGGTTCTAAAATTGGCTGGGTCCCAAAGCCAATCCATCGTTTTATCAGAGCGTTCTGTGCCACGTGGGGTTTTCCAGTGGGCTCTGCCCCGCCCCTCGCCCCTCGCCCCGCCCCTCGCCCCGCCCCCTCCCTTCACAGCAGGCGCGGCCTCCTCAGCCTCGGTAGCAGCCTGGTGGGCAGCGGCTTCCGGCAAGCAACCTGCACATGCTGCCTGATTTAAGTGGTAATTGCCTTTGGGGTTTCACTCAAGTGCGGTCTTGGCAGAACCGTGGCGAAGAGCTCTCCGAGAGGAAATGTTACCCTGGCCTTCCCGGAGAGTTTTGAAGACCGGAACTTGCCCTTTGGTTTGCTGCCACCCTCGGGAGCGGTTTAATTAATTAGCCGAGGGCGGCGCCGCGCTGCTCTGTTTTCTTCTCCCGGCCCACAGGAGGTGTTGGAAGAGAAGGATTTTACCTGTGGAGCTTTGGGATGGAAGAAGGAGCTTGGCGTGAAACTCATGGATGGCCTTGTGCTTTCCTGGTCGTAAAGACTGTTTTTTTATTTTTTTTGTTTTTTCTTCCTGTAGGGACCCATCACCTTTATTACGCACTTATTTTCTGTTCTCCCTTTAGTTAGAGGTTGGGATTGGAACAGGGTGGGGTGGAAAATAACGCCTCAGTGTTAAGCCAAAGACCACCAGTGATTGCATCCCTTGGGTTGCTTGTAGAAATAGAACACCTGACTTTCACCTTCAGCTGTGCTGTATTGGAAATCAGGTGTGTGTGTGTGTAGATGAGGGTTCTTCCACAAGAATGTGTATTTTTAACTGGGTGATTATTCTGCAAACTGAAATTTATGAGCCCCTACTGGGCTATGGGATATTCAAGAGGGAAAGAGGGATTTGAGGAACTAAAACCAGAAAAGGAAAAAAAAAATCCAACACCTAAAAGCAGCAACAACAGCAGCAGCAGGACTAAGAAGAACTGAATACCAGCTATTGGTTCATTCAATTTTTTAAAATTAGAAAACTAGAACAAAAGTACCACTGGCTCCCACCCCATCCCCAATTTGATCACCATTCCAGGCATTCAGTTTCTCCCAGGTGCAAGCTCACCCGGGTGGTGTAAAGTATTTCTTGCGTCATGAGCAGTCCTGGGCTGGCATTCAGGACCTGGCATCCCATCTGTCCATTGCATGGCTGGTGCTGAATGGCTTGGAGAGCCCTTTTTGTTATCTTTGTCAGAGCTGTTGTAAGTGCTGCTCTGTGAAGCACTGCCTTGTGTCAGATGTGTCCCTGTGTGTCTCAGAAGCCCACAGAGAAGAGGTCATCAAGTTAAATCGTTGTGAATTATTGGTGGAGATAGACCCTCAAACCCACTGCCAAGTCAACACAACCCATCACTCTGATCCTCAACTTCCAGATGGAAGCATTAGGAGACTAACTGTAGAAAAACCTTTTCTGTGAGAAAGAAGTATTCGATAAATACCCTAACAATTTTAGGAAAGACAACATGAAACCTAAGGCTTCAAGTAACCACAAAAGGTTTTGAAATTATGTAGGTATGGGTGGATATCTACAACTCATTTTCCAAACACCAGTTTAAGTTCAGATGTGAACTGTAACTATAAATGAGACTGACATGACAATAAAATTTAGAGCTTAACATAGCATCTAAGGCCTACCCTACATATGTCATCATCCTTTATATTTTGTGGGACCCTATTTTAACTTTGTATTCATCATGAAGACTTGGTGACCTTATTGTTCTTCAATTTGTGTTGTCATTTGTTTTCATTTTTTAAGATGAGGCTGCTCACAGTTGTACAAATGACTACAAAGTTGGGAGTGGGAGCTTCTGATTAAAAGATTAATATTATTTAAAGTGGCAGAGGTGAGACTTTTAGAATTTAAAATAATAATATAAATGTAAAACACTTGGAGGAGGAGAAAGCTTAGAATGAATGAGTTAAATCCTCCCTTTCTCATATTAAGGAGTCTAAAGATATTATCTCAAGTTGATAGATGGAGAAAAGGAGGTTAAGCCTCTTATCTAGATTTATGGAGATACTGCTAAAAGAACAAAAAACAAACAGAAGAGGTTGAATTTGTAGAGTGGGATCAGATAGAGGTAAAGAGCAGAGGGGTAGGAACCTGCTGCTTGTCCCAGTAAGTTCTTCTTTCCTTACTTTGTTCCCACACATATGTTTTACTCTGGTGGAATTTTTTAAAGCAAGAAACAAAAAGAAGAAAGAAAAATATGGTGGGAACATAAAATTGAATCAAGAATTAGGGTTATGCTGTGCGAGGAAAGTGTCCCAGACCCAGCCTGGCCTAGGAAAAAATGAAATGAGATCTAGAGTTTAAAAATTTCACATTGACTTAGACATTTGCTGGGATAGTAATTTGGCTTTGAGTTATGCCTGAGAAATTGCACAAGAGACCTAAGCTAGGTCCATCCATAGTGTTCACAAGATGAAAACAGACTGATTCTTTGGGAGAATTTTGGCTGCTCTTTGCTATTAAAATGTCAGAATGAAGTTTCTTCTGGAGGTCTTATCAAAGAACGTGCGAATGTGTTTATATCCTCAACATTTTTGAAACGTGCAGAATAATGATTTTCATTTTTTTCCTCTTAGCATGATTCTCAACTCAGATTGCTGGTATTGCACTCAAGTGCAAGTCAGACAAATAATCCCATAGGAATTAAACTAGAGATAGACTTTAGAATATTTGGAAAGAACACTTAGTTTTGTAATCAGAGAATTAATTTTTAGAAGTTAAAATTAAATTTTTCTTAGCTGAGCTATTGAAGATTATTAGATAATACTGAGCTCAAGTCTATACTTTTTAAAGAACACCTAGAGTATAGCCAATGTTTTCTGTTGAAAAAGATCCATGTACCCTAATCAAGTTGAAAGAGATTTTTGTGTGTATTCAAACAAAAAGTAGTTATAAATCCAATGGAATATTTGTGTCCACCCTTCTTATTCCTGTTTTTGGACACTGAAGCTGTGTTCTTATACTATATTCAGCATTTCTGATATTTCAGCAACTAGATAACATGGTACTGAAACTCAGATTTAATTTTGACACTAACAATTATGGTTTGCTTATTACAAAAGCAGTATGTACTCAACATGAAGATATATAAAATGATAAAAATAGAAAAATTGTTAATAAGATTAACTTAATCATTTAATATTTTTTAAATTCTATATATTATCTTAGTATGTATTTGGATTACTTAGCTACTGCTTATTGTTGAGCATCCATTTTTTTTAAACATGGAGCTGCTTAGTTTTAAAAGTTAAATTGTTAAACTCTTTGATATGCTATTTCCCAAAAGAAAAATCTGAGAAAATAAAGAAATTCTAATCAGAATAGAAATATTTTCAGGTTCTTTTTGATCTAGATGGGAACAGTTTTAAAGCTTCTGTTAAATTCCCAGTACTTGGACACTTCTTTTCAGTTTAGAGGGAGGTTTTGTGGTGATAGAGGTATGACTTGTTAAAATGCCCTAAATTAAAGAATTGACTACAGACTTTGAAATAGTTTCCTTATCCTTCATGTTTTTTAATGTTCTTCTCTCTGTCCTTTTTTTATTTTAAAGAGAAAAAATAATAAAAACAATGATAATTTCATAACAAAATAATAAGAAATTAACAATGATTAATATAGTGTATTATCTTCAAAGTAGTTGCTCAGAGTGTAAGATATAAGCATGCAAAACTGATCAAACAATATAAGTACACACTGTTATTTTCAATGAATAGAAATTAGTAGTATAATTATCTTAGCTATCATATATATATTTCTTTTTCTTTTCCCTTCCTTCTTTTCTCCTTTCTCCATCCCAATTGTTCCTTCCTTTTGAGCAGTTTCTTTCCCTTTTATGATCTGATATCTATTGTAGATTTTGGATCTCATTTACTCTTTCAGTTTCTTGCACTAGGGAGATGTCTATAATATGACAGTTACACATGCGAGTCGGATTTATTTCACTTATGAGTATAGTCTCTAGTTGCATCCATTTACTTATAAAAGCCTCAGGTTTATCCTTATTCATAGCTGAGTAGTACTCCATTGTATAAAAATACCACATCTTTTTTATTTATTCCTCAGTTGATGGGCATTGGGGTTGTTTCCAAGATTTAGGTATTATAAAAATGTGCTGTTGTAAACATGGGTGCACTTATGTCACTGTGGTATGATGTTTTTAATTATTCTGGGAAACTACCCAGAAGGGGAATAGCTGGGTGGAATGCAACTCTAATCCTAGTTTTTTAAGGAAGCTCCACAGGGGTTATACCAGTCTACACATCTACCAATTGTGGAGAAGTGTTCCTTTTTCATCATAGCCCCACCAGCATTTGTTATTGGCTGATTTCTGGATGATAGCTATTCTCTCTGGGATGAAATGGAATCTCAGTGTTCTTTTAATTTGCATTTCTCAAATGACCAATGACTAATGATGTTGAACATTTTTTTCATATATTTATTTTCCATTTGTGTTTCTTCATCTGAGAAGTATGTATTCATCTCAGATGCCCATTTTTGGATTGAGTCTTTGAATTTTGGGGGCCTGGTATTATTCAATTCTTTATATGTTCTAGATAGAACATATAAAGGGACAGTTGACTAAAACTTTTTCCCACTCTGTAGGGTTTCTTTTCACTCTGTTGGTGATTTCTTTTGATGTTCAAAACCTTTTTAATAAAATGAGATCCCAGTTGTTGATTCTTTGAAGTATTTCCCGTGCAGTTTGAGTTTTGTTTATGAACTCTCTGCCTACTCCTATGTGTTCGAGATTTCTACCTACTTTCTCTTCCAGTAAATTTAGTGTTTCTGTTTTAACATTTGGATCTTTGATCCATTTTGACTTTAGTTTAGTGCATGGTGGAAGATATGGGTCTAGTTTTAGTGTTTGGCATGTCGGAAGCCAGTTTTTCCAGCACCATTTATTAAAGAGGCTATCTTTCTTCCATTGAAAATGTTTGGCTGCTTTGTCAAGTGTGTTTGTAGTTGTGTCTGCATTTTCTAATCTGTTCAATTGTTCCTCAGGTCTGTTTTTTTGCCAGACCTGATTTTATCACAATAGCTGTGTAGTATGATTTCAAGGCAAGGGATTGCCTCCTGCCTTGCCTTTGTTGCCTAGGATTGCCTTTGCTATTGTAGGTCTCTTCTGTTTCCAAATGAATTTTAGGAATGTTTTCTCTAAATCTGTATGATATGCTAATGGTGTTTTGATTGGAATTGCATTAAATCTGTTTAACAATTTTGAGAGTATGACTATTTTCTCAGTGTTGGTTCATCCTACCCATGAGCAGGGGTTATCTTTTCATTTTCTGATATCCTCTTTGATTTGTTTTTTCAGAGTCCTGTCATTTTCAATTTATAGATCTTTTACTTCCTTTGTTAGATTGATTCCTAAGTATTTCTTTCTTTTTTTCTTTTTGGATTCTATTGTGAAGGGTGTGGTTTCCTTAATTTGTCTGTCAGTGAGTTTGTGGTTTTTATATAATTATGCTATTAATTTTTGAGTGTTGACTCTGTATCCCACTATGTACTGAATTTGGTTATTAATTCTAGAAGTCTTTTGGTGAAATTTTTGGGGTCTTCTATGTAGAGTATCATGTCATCTGCTAATAGTGATAGTTTAACTTCTTCCTTTCTTTGGCTTTCTTTCTCTTATTTCAACACTTAGATGACAAGAAAAAATAGCTTTTCCTGGTTTTTAACCCTCTAGTGTTTTATAAGCTGAACTGAGATGTGTTAATACTAACACTCAATAATGGATGTATTTTCTAAGTTTCTAGGAAAAAAAAGTTACCAGATAGACTTTTCTCATTTTAAAGTTTTAACTATAAAATTTTTACTTAAAACTTTGCTATACCTTGGCTATACCTTGTCTCAAGACTACTTAAAATTAGTCTTACAAATAAGCCATGAACAAATGTGTTAGAAAATGAACAATTTCAAAAAGAATGCGCTGTTTCTGGTTCCATTGATGTGTTTTTCATGGACATGACTATTTATGCTTGACATATAGATAAATACATAGGTAGTGTATGCCTTCCGCTAGTAATTTTGTTTTTGGATTCTAGTGTATATTCACATATAGTAATGTTCTACAAAGAGTAATGGTGCCACCCAGGTGCTCAGCCCTCTACACTTGAGAATTAATACTGCAGGCAAAACATGAGCTGCCATTCCGTAGTGAATTAACAGCATTGCTAAAAATTCATGACTTCTGCCAAAGCTTTTCTCCAGAAAGTTCTGGCACATTCAGATAAAATGCTTCAATGCAGGTAGAATGTTTTTTAGTAGCACACGCCTTTTCTCCACCCTAGGCCATAACAATAGTACTTCAGTTGATGGAACACTTCCCCACATCAGCTATCTCACTTCTGAAGACAGCACTGTTGGGCAGGGTTCCTGTTCCCACTGTACCCACGGGGAAGTCAAAGTGTAGAGGATAAGAAGCTTGTCCAAGGCTGCAAAGCTTTTAGTGTCACATTTTGTATTGTTTTTCTTTAGAGTGTTTCTCTGGGTTACACCCAACTCCTTCTCAGTGTGGTAGTAAAAGGAATCTGATAGCTCTTGAACATAGGGTTTGGGGAATAATACCTGATGGAAACGTGAGAGGCTTTTGCTGATTGTTATGCCTTACTACAAGGCATTTTGTGGGGAATTAATAGTTGGGGAGTAGTTTTAAGGACAAGGCTGCTGAGTTTTTGAGGCCTTACTGTGCTTTATAATTAGCCTAGAGGTGGGCTCCATTTCTAACACCTATATGCCCTGAGATCTTGAATAAGTTGTGTGTGCTTTTTGGGTATAAGCTTCCTCATTTACAAATTTAGAGGTTTAAACTAGATGAGTACTTCTGTCTCTCCCAGCTCTAGCTTTCCTGATGGTGTGACCCTCACCCTAATGTCTGTCTCTGAGCATATGGATGTGTGACTCTTGCTGTATTTTTCAAAAATTTAAAAAATTTCTTTCTTTTTTTATTTGTCTCTGTGGGCCTACTATGCTAGGAGGTTATAGATTTAACACTGAGGCACTGCTGACATAAGGCCATTCATTTCACCCACACTCTAGGTGAGAAGTTGCAAAAATGTGATTTAATTTGTGATGGGCCTTCTGGCCTACAGTGCTTGCTCCCAAGGGTGCCTCCTCAAATGCACTGTTCAAAGTGCTGTCTAATGCACATGCTGATCCCAGTGTGGCTCTTTCTAAAGCCAAATGCCACTGGCAAAAAATGGGAAAACCTCTCTCATTTTTATTGTGTTCCTGGCCATTCCAAGAGTCATTTCCTTTCCTTTCAGAGAGATAAAGAGACATATATTATGTGGGCAGAAGATGCTGTGTTTTGGTCAATAACGCAGGCCACAGAGGTCAATGGCTTTAAGCCAAGCCTGGCTGAAAGCTGCCATAAATTTTCAAAGGTGGGGGAAGAAGATTTAGAAACTGATGTACACTGGTTGAGAGGAGGAAAGACACTGGGCATAAATGGCCTGCTAAAAAAGAACGGAGTATCAGTCCCATAAAATCCTAACGTAGTCTACACAGGGTTACTGGAATGGGGAAAATTCTGCCCACCCAAGTTTTACTATGTAGTAGAGACAAATAAAAAAGATCTGAAAATAAATCTCTGAGGCCAACCTATCCCTGGAGACTGAAACTTGAATCCATCCTCTCTGATTTTCCAGTTCATCAGCATCTTTAGTGTTGATGAGCAGTCTTCAGGCTGAATGGCACAGCCTCAGACAACCCTCATCTTGTCTAGTCTTAACTTGTTTCTCTCTTTCTCAAAGCCTGCTTTAGGCGATACGTTAGTGCAGAAAAATCAGATATTCAGACACCTCCTGCTGCTCAAAATACACGTGCTCTGAAAGCCACCAGGTTTATTTATCAATATTTGTAGAGGACTCTGTGTGTGTGTGTGTGTGTGTGTGTGTGTGTGTAGAAGCAAAAAGAGCATGCTCTGAAAATGAGGGATGGCACCATGACTTTTGAACACATCTGACTAAAATTCCCATCATATAGAACTTATCATTTCACATTTATTGGAAGCACACAATGAATAATTTTTTAAAATGATTTTTAAAATTTTTAAAAATATTTTTAAAAAATAATTTAAAATTTTTTAAAAGTATTAAGCATATTATACATAATGTAGTAAATAAACACAGATGCCATAAAAGTCTGTTTTTATTCCATGAAGCACATGGTAAACACAAAGAACTACTCACGAGCAGTGATTACTAAAATGTCTAACTCTGCAAGGTATACTTTTTTTGGTGGTTGTGCATATGTGTGTCCCTACAGTGTATATTTACATATATAATAAGTATTTTACTTGAAAGATAAAATATAAAAATCTAAGTCTTTTAAACAAAGAATAATTACTTTAGGGACTTAAAAATCTTACCCTATGTTTTATTTACTACTCTTGATTTTTCATTTTGGTTGGCATTTTACGATCCTTTGTATATCCCTGAGTAGTTTTTTAAGCCCTACAAATATTTTATATCATTTCGTCAACTCTCTGAGAAACTGAAACTCAGTAAATGTCTTGTTTGATAATTTTCAGCAGGATATCTGGGAAATAAATAATAGTAAACCCTGATTGTGTATTTGTAACTTTCTGAGTCCTTGCTAAGCACACTATAAATGTGAACTTACGATCTCCCAACAAGTTACAGAGGTGCAGGTCCTATTATCATTGCCAATTTACTGATGAGAAAACCAAAAGTTACAGAGAGGTTAAATACCTTGCCCAGCATCACATGGAGAGCCAGCAGACAGTCTAGAACTTATCTAGGATGAATTTGAAAGGAAACTGCACTTTAAGTCACAATCCAGGTTGTTTATATCAACTCCAGAGGAATTTAGAAATTTTTTAGGAGAAACAAAAGGCAGCTTAACATGGATAAATAGTACACTGTGTTTTTAATTTAACCTAGCCAACACAATTGCCTCATCAGCTGAGTATTGAAAAAAAGATGACATTTATAACCAACTCTCCAAAGATGTCATAAGGCATTCATTTACATTTAGATGGCACTGTGCCCAGGAAGATGTCATCTGTCTCACAGAATCCTTGTGTACTGCCAAGAAGAATTCAGATGTAAGAGAAGGTGAAGTCCATTCTATGACCATAGTCATGGCAGGGATGACCTGGATGCTTATGCTGTAATTCAAAGACACTGATAAGCCAATAGAAGCTTGAAGTTTTAATTAAAATTCACTATCTTGTCCATTAGAGTGATTCAAAGAATGACCCCAAATGAGCTTTCTAGAGAAATCTAGAAATCAACAGTTAAACGTGAATTAGAACTAGAACTAGAACAGCTCAGAAGCTAAATAGTTTATCCTCTGCATGATGGTCTTGCAGTATTAAAAAATAAAGAAATGCTTAAATACAGTGTCAACAATTAGATGTATTTTAAATGGTGACATTTACCTGATTAATGATTTTACATATATGCCTAAGTACAATGCACTACAAATGTGCTACTCGCAAAATAATTACAGGATATATAAAAATATTAATTTATAGTATTCCATTGGGGGAATAATCCATTAATGGGACACTCAAAATTGTATGATGAATACCTTCTTTCACTGTATTAAAAAGAACAATTAAACCTGGGCTTTCATGTACTCACCCCTAATTACTTTCTACCCTGGAATAATTTTATTCCAGGGTCTGCTATTCTAGCTCTCTCATAACCTGCTCCCTGGAGAAAGGCTGGAAGAGGAAGAACTATTTATTTTCATTATATTCCTTAGGTCCCTTTTCATTAGTTCTCTTTCTCACTAAAATTTTAGCTATGTCTTTGCTGTTTTACAGTAGATACAGTGCTTTTGAGCCCTGCAACTGAGCAAACTATCAGTTGCCAGCAAGAATCATACTGAAACAAATCTTGGGAATGCATCTGTGCCTCTTCTCTGAAATTAAGTAAAAGTATACTTCACAGATAATTCTTGGCCACTAGGTATGTGTGGTATATATTTTGACTGAACCAAGGCACAGAATGGTATTATTTCCAACACTCCAATGTTTTGCTGGTATTTCAAACAAGAAAGGTACTATTTTTAAGGTAATCACTGATATTTGAAAACCACCACCATTTTTTAACCCTTCATTAAAATAGGTTGAGATTCCACCTAGTATGAGACACCACGCTATAAATTAGTAGCATAAAAAACGATTTTTTTAAATCCCTGGGCTCAAGAAACTTGAGTCTAACACATACTTTCCTAACAACTTAGTGAACGATTTAGAAAAAGAAGAAATTGAAAAGGAATGAATTTAACCTATCAAACCTAGAAGTCATTGATTAATACAGTTTTAAAATAACTTTTAGTTCATAATACTGTTCTCATCAGTAGGAATGCAATTCAGCATAATAATACAATTCGTCTTCAATCTTACACATTCATAATAGCCCATACATGGCAGTGCTTTCTGAAAGTTTTTGAGTTCCTTTGCTTCTACTACATTGAGAAGTATAATGTTCACCTCAGCATCAGGCACATGCAGGTGCCAAGAGGCTGAAGGTGAGTTGGAGCCTAGAAACTTTAGTGCGCTTATATTTTTCCTCATGTATGTGTTCATAGCTGTGTGCATGGGGAAGTGTAGGTACAATGGATAGTAATAAAGTGAAAAGGTCATTCTGAGCTATTAGGCTTACAAAAACAACATTTCCATTTGATGGAAAAGGTTGTGTAATTTCTGTTTGAGACACCCCTACATACCGCTGCAGTAATCTCTAATTGGGATGAACTAGTCTTTCTTTACACATATTCCTTTTGTGCATACAGAATGCTCCTGATCAGTCAAATCATATACATCTAACTCAGCTACTTTTCTTTGAATTAAAGAATCAGGATACCATAATCAGAAGAGCAGCATTTTTAACATGGCATTGAGTTATTGCAAACAAGCATAAAAGACATTAAATTGCAGATCTGGCTGGGACCATTTTATTTGCAGTTTCTCTGAATCAGGCACATGATTCCTTTGCTTTATAAAGAAAATGTTACCAAGCTCTTCTGCTCTTCTAGTATAAAGCAGGTGGGAGGAAATAAGAGGAGAGAAGGGGGATACGAGGTGGAAAGAGACAGAGGAAGAGAAAGAATGAGAATGAGAATGAGAATATGAGAAGGCACAGCAAGTGCTCCCTTCATATAAGAACAATTACCTAGTCCCTGCATTGTTTACCAGACAAAACTCCCCAAAGCATTTAGCAGCTATATTTCTTTCTTTTTCACATTCATTGATCTATATAGTTGAAACTACAAGTGAAAAAGAGAAGTGTCACCCTTGCTGCAGAGATGGATCATAGAAACCACCTTGGTTTTGTGGAATGGTAAATAAATGACAGACACTAAGTACCTTACAGGTATCATCATGTGCCATTCCCACAACACTCATTTGAGTTAGGATTTTTTATCCTTGTTTTAGAGATGAAGAAATGGAGGCACAAGGATCTCACAGCAAAATGCAGAGTCAAAATTTATCCAAAATCCTCACCCTGAATTCCCAGAGCTCAGCTGATTCCTGGTAATAGCAAAGAAGGTTTCTTCCCATTACTCTATGAGTTGGGTGGTTTTATCTCTCTGTCCTTCCGGGACTTGGGCACTGAGGAAAGCCACGTTCCTATTCTGTACCAGATATAGCTTTGGAAATAGCCTGTATTTTCGGAATAGTTTGTGTCCTGAGAGCTACCTTAAATAGAGTGGAGAGATTGTCATCCTAAGGTCACAGTCAGTTTCAAAAAAAAGAACTACCAGGACTTTGGATTTTCAAGTTTATTATTGTCAGTGGTGAGAGTTGGTTAAACCTGTCTGCTCGCTGCATCTTGTCCCCTCTTAACCCTCATTTAGTGGTTCATAATTGGCCACAAGCAAGGGTGGCCATACTCATCACTAAGTCTCCCCTTCGCCCCTTGAGTACTGCTGTTAAGTA
Source organism: Dasyprocta punctata (assembly GCA_004363535.1). NCBI lineage: Eukaryota > Metazoa > Chordata > Mammalia > Rodentia > Dasyproctidae > Dasyprocta > Dasyprocta punctata. The sequence continues at coordinate 29,193 of RJWM01005203.1, read as the reverse complement.
AAACTGCTCAATAGTTTAAGTGGAGCCCTAATTAATGAGTCTGATTCCTGCCTGACACTGGCTCATTTTTAACCTGGTAAACTCATTAAACCTCTGTTCTTCATTTAGCCACGGGTGACCACAGGATCATAATTTCAACTAAGTGTGCTCAGTGATTTAATGGACCTTGAGTTTCCCGCACTCCCATAGTGTCCCATTTGAGGAGCTCCATCAGCATCGTTAGGAGTTTATTTAGTGCAATGAGAGATCTCTCTGATCTAGCCTGAATTCAACCGAAAGCTTTAAAGATGAATGAAAGCAAACCGCTGGCTCCACAATTTCAAACGACCCATTTTGCTTTAGCCGTAAATCAGCCGAGGGGTCTGAAATGCAGACAGTTTCCAGACAAAGCAGGTCATCTCCTGAGTTAATGAGACAACACGTACTCATGAACAGTCCTTGCCTTTACCAGCAGATGCCAGCACTGCCTTTTCTTAGATAAGAAAGGGCCCAGGGGCTTGGTCTCCACTCCACGCTTTTTGTTTTTTTAAGTAAAGGCAGGTTAAAAGCAATAGCAACAAAATAATAATACACACACACACACACACACACACACACACACACACATGATTATTTACTATCTACTTTCATTCCCAGTTTCTGCCCAGTATATCAGAGAATTCTCATAAAGAGTTGTTTTTCTCTGTTGCCACAGCTATGTTGTGTGACTGTTTAGATGCCTAATAAATGTCTTCCCTCTCCTTACATAAAATAATTTTCAACACTCAAACAGGCCAGGGGTAGCTGGTTTCTAATTTTACTAGGTTCTCATAAAGTTCCTGTCAATAGCAAGCTCCCAGTAAGTGTTTTTTAACAGTGACAGCTTTGCAAATTCTGTAACATATGTAACTTGGACTGGGTCAATACATGGCAGGGAAATCAGACTGTGAGATGGTTGAGCTGTTCATTTTGGCTGTCTTTACAATCAATCATCCAGACCAACCAAGCCTGCAGTGATACTCACTGATTATTGAGAAAGCTAAAACAAATGGATTGGCTACGCTGTCTGCCAAGGCCTATTCAATAGCCACAGCCTCTCTCAAGATACAGATGAGTGTCATCCTTTGAAAACCAATGTTATTAGAATTAACTCTAAAGTTTATCCAAAAGCAAAGTTGCATTTTGGCTGACAAAGAGGAAAAAAAGGAGAATTAGTGCAATTTATTTCAATAAACTTTGTTGGGTACATTTTGCAGACTGAACAGTTTCAGGGATCCAAAGTTTACAGGTTTTATGCCAGGCCACAAGCAACAACAATTTCATCTCAACTTCTCTTTTTCTTCTTTGGATATTTTTTTCTTTTTGTCCTTAACTCAGAAGTGAATAAAAAGAGCAATTGTCTCAAACATACTTTTCAACTGTGAAGACAATTTTTTTTTAAAAGTCCAAGTTCCAGAAGTAAGGTACAAGTTTCCTTAGCCTTTTGGTTAAACCTGCACAAGTGACTAGATGTATTAAGCTACCACGGCCTTGCTGCATTCTTTGCTTTCAGCCAGCTCATCTGTGACTGCCAGGAGGGTCAGTGTACTGTGTGAGCTGTCTAATCCAAATGTCTCTGAGTTACTAGGTTTAGACCAAGATGTTCCAATAAAGTTGAAGCGGCCTGGCAGTCTTTGACTAAACCTGATTCAAATTACATCTATGTAGAATGAATTACCTTCACAATGTTTTCTCCAGGGACCTCTCTGGTTAGAATGGAGATACAAAAACAAAAGTTCCTTATCAGCATTTTCAGATAGAGGAAAAAAGAAGAATTTAAACAAAATACATCTCTTCTAGAACAGTATTTCCAACCTCACTGAGTTTCCTTAAGCATCAGGTAGACACTGAAGAATAGAAGGGCCACTAAAGAAATATAGGTGAAGATAGAGGCAAAGATAGAAAGAATTCTCAAAAATTTAGAGTGTTTGTTATTTATCATCCTAAGTTACTGACCCTTGGAGTATGCAAAAATTAGCCTATTTTTTCTATTTAATCAGTGCTTTGGAAGGATCAAATTAAGGGAGGTAACTCAGTAATAAAATGGGTTTCCCTAGACACAAAAGAGCTTGTGTGCCGGTCAGTAAAAGAAGAGAGAAAGAAATGTATATTATCAGACCAAGAGGAAAGACATAACAAGATGTGATAAAATAGTCAATGGCTTTCATGATTACTGAGGCAGAGACCATACTTGCCTCCCCAGTTTGCATTCCTCTCTTTAAAAAATTTATTTTAGTAATAAAACTTCTGAATTTTAGCTGAGTTACTGCGTAGCTGGAGATTGTCTTTCTCATCCTTAGCAGCTAGGTGTGATAGCATCACTAAGCCTGGCTGATGAGCAGAACCTGGGAGCTCTGGTCATGCCCTAAAAAGGAAGTGAACCGCTTACTCTTTACCTTCTCTTTCCTCCTTCCCAGGGACTGGAATATGGAGGTGGTGGTGATTCATTACTGCTCACATAATTAGGGCAACCTCTAGTGCATGGTGAAAAGAAAGAAGACACTTGGATCCTTATATTACCTTGTGACTGAAACCAAACCACACCCTTCGATGCCTACCAGCTTAGCTCTTTATGAGAGAGGAGTTCAGTGGGGCGCCTTGCTAATCAAAGTGGGGTCCTTAGACCAACAGCATCAACTGAGATATTAGAAATGCAGAATCTCAGGCCTGCTGAATTATAATCTTCCTTTAAAAATGTCTTTAGGTAATTTGTAGACACGTTAAAAGTTGACTAGACTTAGTATAGTGGTTAAAAGATTCTAGAGCCAGATCTTGTGTTAAAATCCAAATCTGTGCATTAATGATGTGATGTTACTTTGGGTAAATCATTAAAACTGTCACTCTATTTTCTCCTCTACAGAACTGGGATGTTAATAGTTCTCTTACTGGGTTGTTATAAGGGTTATATCGGTTAATACATGCAAACAATTTGTATAAAGCTACTGAAGAGTATGCTATAATTATTAGTACTGCAAAAAATTAGTCCTGTCTTGTTTCAGCTTTTTGATCTTTGAAAAAGCTGTCAAATCAACATCTTAATAAATTTATCCACTGTTAGAACAACAGATCAATGTAAGGATTTGGAGAAGAGTAAAAATGGTGTGGTATAATCAGGACAATTACATATGTTGGTGGTTTTAGGATAATCTTACAGTAAAATCCCTTCATTCAATACACATTTACTAAGCATGTGTTACATATCAGGAATTTTGCCAAGTACTTGGAATGCATTAGTGATTAAAACTGACAAAAATCTCTGCCCACACGAAGCTTAAATTCTATTGGAAGAGTGGAGCGTGGTCTGGAGATGGTGATGATTTATCTAGTTTGGGTCTCATTATCAGCTTATAGTTCATATTGTGTTTTCTAATTAGCATTTTGGAAATTTTAAATGTACATAACGAGAGAGGGTAAAACAAAAGAAACATTATGAGGTTGTGGGTACTACAAGATCTGTTAAGGGCCAGGAGGATTTTTGCATAATAAAGAGGCATTGTGACCTCAAGGAGTCAGTATTCCAAAACATGTTTCAAGTCAAAGGCTCTAGTGAGTGTGTAGTGGGGATGATCTCAGTTCAATTCCCTGATCACCCACTGCTGAAGAGGTGCATGTTGCACTTCCATAGGATTCTGACCAGTTCTGACCCAAAGTATGACTTCCTTATGGAGAGGCTTGACCATAATGGGAACCCACTCATGTGACTTTGGAAAGTGGCCAAATTTTCCATCTATTTATTTGAGATGTGTTTTTTTTTAATTGTCATTGTTCTGTTTTTCAAATCTATTACATAGTTTTTAATTTTCTTTACAATGACTTTTGAAAGGAAAGAGGTTTTGCTTGTTATGAATCTAATTTATCATTTTTTTCTTTTTTGGGGTGATGTGTATGTGTATGTGTGTGTGTTCTAAAAAATATTTGCTTAACCTTACATAACAAAGCTTTTTTTCTCTTGTATTTAGTCTGTGGCACATTGTGAATTATTTTTTGTTAACTTTGTTGGTGCTTACAGTAAAGATCAAGGTTATTTTTTCCATACAGTTATTTAATGTTCAGCACATTTTGTCAAAAAGAAGAAAACAATCTCTTTTCCACTGAATTGCTTTCATACCTTTGTGCCGGTCGTCATTCAATTGACCATAAATGAAGGGTTTATATTTTAATTATATTCGGCTCCATTGAGTTATGTCTTTATACTTACACCAATATCATGATATCTTGATTAGTATGACTGTATGTTAAATCTGGAAATTAAGTAATATAAATCTCTCAAAGTTGTTCTTCTTTTACAAAATCATCCTGGCTCTTCTAACTCCTTTGCATTTGATATAAATTTTACAATTTCCTCCATTTCTTTTTGAAAACTCACAAGAATTTTAATTTGATGTATTAAATGTATGAATCAATTTGAGGAGAAGTGAGGTTTTAAAAAATATCATCTTCCAATTTATGAACCTGGTGTGTCTCTATATATGCCTTTAATATCTTTTCACAAAGTTTTATAGTTCTCACTGTGCAAACCTTGCAAATTATTGTTAAATGTATTCCTAAGTATTTTATTATACTATTATATTATTGTAAATGGAGGTTTTTTTATTTTAAAAAGCAAAACATAAAAAAGGATAGAAATAATACAGAATTTTTAAAAAAGTAAGAAATCAATACTAGTTAATGTATTACATATTGTTATCTTAGAAGAAACTAGGCATAAAAAATGATCATACACTCAAACAATGACAGCACAAGCTATTCTTTGTGATTAACAGAGAATTAGTATGGTTACCTATCTTGCATACTTATACACACATAGTTATACGTGTATACCTACACACATATAATCTTTTCCCCTCTTCCCTTTCTCCTTTCCCCTATCCCAGCTGTTCTTTAATCTTGAGCACTTTCCTTCCCTTTCATTATTATGGTGTCTATTGTACATTTTGGATCTTATTACTCTTTCAGTTTATTATTATTATTTTGAGACTGTACTCATAAGTGAAATAAATCAGACTCACATTTGTAAATATCATATTGTCTCCCTAGTGTGAAAAATATACATGGAGGTTTAAAAAAAAATCTTGGTTTCCAAATTGTTCCCTGATAGTATGTAGAAAAACAATTGCTTTATAAAAAATACTATGTATCCCATTACCTTGGACAATTCAATTGTTTAAAGTAGCTTTAAATTCCTTAAGAATATGTTATTTGTAAGCAAACAATGTACTTCTTTTCTAGTATGTAAGTCTCTTATTTCTTTCTTTTGCTTCACTGCACTGCCTAGGACTTTTAGTACTATATTGTACACAAATTTTAAGAGTGAATATGCTTGCATGTTTCTTGATTTTAGATGTAAAGCATTGAGACATTCACATTGTAAATATTAGTAAAATAACATTGTAAATTGTTTTTTGTTGTTATCTTTCTGTCTTTACTCTAAAGAAGCCCATAATTAGAGAAGTAAATCCTTTGTATTCTTAGTTTCCTCTGAGTTTTTTCCTTAAATGCGGATAAATTTTGTCCAGTACTTTTTTCTATATATTGAGATAATCACTTATTTTTGCCTTTTTTTCCCTCATGATATATTATCTTTTTTATTGTGTTTGTTGGTAAAACTTTGCTTAAGGATTTTTGTGCCCATTTTTTGAAGCATTATGATATGTAGATTTCTTATTTCTTTGCCTGGTTTCAGTATTAGGGTAATACTGGTTTGATAATGTGAGTTATAAAGTACTTTCTACATCTTTATTTTCTCAAAGAATTTGTATAAATTCTTCGTTAAGGTTTTATTTCTGTTAGATCTTCCTTAAATTTTGACAGAAGTGACCAATGAAGCAATCTAAGCCTGGAGTTTTATTTAAAAATACATATTTCATGAATCTTACAATTATAAATTCACTTTCTTAAGGTAGTGTAAGCCTATGACAGTTTTCCATTTTTCCTTAATTTAGTTTTAAACTTTTATTATTTTTAAAATGTGGCAATTTGTTAAATTTATCATTTATAATATTTTCTTATTATCCTTTTCATGGTTTTTGGAATTTGTATCACATTTCTTTTTTCAATTTTCATATTGATAATTTGTGCTTACTCTGATCCTTTTTATCACTACAACTATAGGTTTATCAAATTTATTAATTTTTCCAAATAACCAAGTTTTTCTATTGTTTGTCCAATTTCTATTCTATTCATATCACCTCTTTTCCATACCTTTTCAGTAAGAATAGACCTTAGAGAGACACAAAACCATAAATAATTTTTTAAAATGAATATTTATTGATAGCTATAGTTCTTGAGATCTGTTAGACATGGCAGTTCTGGAAAACACAAACATGATTCTCCTTCTTTAAGGATATTATTATTGTATCTAGTACTCTGCTCATCCAACTTTTCCAGTAAAGTTAAGTGTAACAGCAGGAAAGGATGAATATGCACTTTTCATGATCTAAGATGGTCTAAAGTAGAGATTATCAAAATTTTTTGGTTCATGGCAATGTCTCGTTCATTCTTTTTCAAGATACTCAAACCAAAAGTAATAGTTGAAAATTCCATTTATTAAGAAGATACGTCCAAATAACTTTTATGTCCTAACAAGAAGTTGCTGTAAAATAACACACACACTTTTACTTACTTTTAAAATAATTCTAAATACTTACTAACAAGATATATATCTGGTGGTCACCAAACAACTTAAAATTGTGAACTCAGATAGATGCTATCTCTCTTTTCCACATTGATTTTCAGCAGCTGCTTTTCATCACAGCAGCAATGAACACGCAATGATGTATATGATGTTATCAGAAGAAATGTGGTATAATGTAATATTGAAAGTGGGTAGTACTATTTTGAGCAAATAGTTTGCACGCTGTCCTATAGATTTTGAATATCTGTGTTTTTCTGTCTCAAAAAACAAAGTATCCTGTGGTGCCCTAAAAGTAGGCCATAGTGCCTTAAAGTACCTCAACAGTTTGGAAAGCGTGGCCCCAGGATAAAACAGAAGAAAGCTAGGGAGAACAAAATTTGTTTGAAGGTTTAAATATGTTAAGTATTTAATGCTCATCTAAAGCTTTCATTGTATTCTATGATGTATTTATATTGGAATATATTTAAGTGTGAATTTATACTTTATAAAGATACCCCATATTTATATCATGGATCCTTTCGCTAAAATATCATAGCACAGACCCAGGGATATGTGTTCTGCAATTTAAGAAACAAAGGTCTACCTGTGGAAATAGATAAAATATGCAGATGAATGGCTAATCAACAACCCAAGGCAACACAACATTAGTGATGAATGGGGAAGTAATAGAACATAATTATATGATTTATGGTCTTAACCAGGACATTTCTGAGACTGAAAGGGGATGATACCAATAGTAATGTTGAGAAAACAGGCATACATACAGGCAAACCTGGCTATATGTTCACCTAAGAAGGCCTGCAAATAACTTACTTCGTAAGTTAAGCAGGACTCTGCCATCTGTTAGCTATTAAAACAGCATTTTCCACTAGTTTCTTTTTTCCTTTGGGAATCCAAAGAGTTAATATGATGTCCATTTCTTGTCTTAAGGACACTGAAATGTTTCCCTGGGTCTTGCAACCCCTCTTCTGGAGAAAATAATGTAACTGGTTCTTATTTTTCACAGAATGCCCCTCTCTTGTAAAGCCTCTTTCAAAGAGGAAGATTCCTCTACCTCCTTCTGTGAGATAAGCATTACAGCCTGTTCCTTGGGAAGAAGTTCTTGTTTTAGCCCACATTGAGAAGAGAACTAGGAACCAGCAAAACACAATGATCCTGTAGGTTGATTATTATTAACATTGTGTAAGTTAGCAAGCCAGCGTTCAAGTAAAAACCAGAATCATGTATGTAGATAATAAGATTATCTTTATAGAAAAAGGAAAGAGGCTGCTGTTCTGTCTCTTTTTTTGGAGTTCAGCTCACCACCCTAAATATATATGTACCCTTAATCCTGGGAGAATTATTTCATTGTTTGTATATTTTTAGTTAGCCATTTCATCAATTCCAGGACCCTTATATGTCCATATTATGCTTTCTCTGAAACTATTTGTGTGTTCCACAAATAATGAGGTGTTGTAGATTAATTGGCTGCATTGCCTTCTTAATGATACATAAAACTTTTTTGTGACTTTGTAGTTAGTGGTGGCTTAGATTTAAAGAAATAAAGTTGTTCCTTTGTAATATGATGATGATAATACAGTATTCAAGTTGGAGTGATGTTAAAATTTAACTGTGAACTTTGCTTTCTAATAGGAAATGTGGTACAGTAGAGGGAATAAGAAGTTGGGATAAGAGTATTGTATTTCAGGCTCTCAGGTTTTTCCCACCCCTCAGGAGGTGGAAAGGATTTTTAATGTCAAAATAAGTAAGAGATACAAACATTTAAAAACCCATGAATACCGTAAGTTAACTGTTCTGCTAATTTTAGAATCTAGTGTCTTTCTTTGGATGTGCCAGGTAGGTATGTAGACAAGACACCATCTCAAATTTAAAAAAAGATAGGTGTTTGACACAGTGTCTGAACACACAGACACAGTGTGCAAAAAAAGGCAGTTTTCTATTTCTTTTCCTCCAAGAGATATGGTTGTATATAAAGGCATCAGCCTTATTTGAAGGAAAATGCTTTCATAAAGAAAGTTCTTAATCTCTTTCATTCCCAGGAAAAGATTTCAGGCAGTCCATGGTATAAAAGAATACACCTAAATAGAATGACATCAATTTTGTATAAAACTGTAACCTAACTATAGCTACCACATTTTTAATTTAAAAAAAATGTAATATCCTTTTATATGTACTAAACCGGTATAGTGAATTGTCTCCCTTATTAAGGTTTCAACTGAACTGAAATTAAATTAATCTCACTTTAAAACTCAAGAAATGATATATGCAAAGGCTATTGTTTGTCCTGTGAGGCACTTGAAAAAGAAGCATCCCTCAACAGCCTGTCGCTGGCTGACCCTGGGACCCCACGTTAAGAACCCGCTTCAGGACAAAGTGAGCCACCAAGTCCATCACAAACGCAAGGAGTGAAGAATGGCAACAGAGAGGAGAAGTTCATGCTAATCTAGTTTTTCCTTCTCAAAATAGATCGTAGGTCCCCCCAGTGAACCAGGCCGGAAGATAGTTCTAACAAAGTGTCAAAAGGACCAAATTTGTCTAAATTAGTCAGTGGTCACCTGTACTCCACAATTTACAAATGCTCTCACTGATGGAGGTAAAGGCATCAAGAAAACCTGGCTTAGACTGAATATATGTATCTTTCTAGCATTCTTATTTTAAAACCTGATGGTATTGGACTTTCAATGGTAATTAAGTCATCAAAGCACAGCCCTTATGAGTAAGGTAGTGCCCTTATAAAAGAAAACTCCTGGCCTTTTCCACTATATGAAGACCAAACAAAAAAACAGCTATTTTTGACCAGGAAGTGGGCCTTCACTAGACCCATATCTCTGGTAGTTTGATCTTAGACTTTCTGACCTCCAGGACTGTAGGAATAAATTTCTATTATTTATAAAACACCCAGTTCATGGCATTTTATTATAACAGCACAAACTGAGAATGTCATTTATGCAATAAGCAATGATAAAATTTCTTATGCAGGATAAATGATACAAAATATCAGGTCACTGTTAAGGTTATTTAGTGTGACTTTAAGTTAAAGCAGAATGAAATCACTTTTCCCATACAGGACAAGTTTTGCGTTGATGTTTCTCAAACAACAATTGTATCTAAGCTCAGTTTAATTAGTTAAAAAACATATAACTCTCCCATGCCAGACCCAAGATGAAAGGGGAGCAGAGAGCAAAATATCCTCCTCCAGAATCCTGGAATACAAAGATCTGTGGAACATGGGTGTGAACACATTTAAAGTTGGGCTTATATGTATTAGTTATTGAAAAAGAACAGTTAATACTCATACGATTAGATCAATTTTACAAGTCTATATCTGTTAATCTAAGCAACCCTTTTGTAGGTAACGATATGCAATATTGCAACCGTTGTCGAATTCCTATCATTTTGTTTTGTCAACCTATAATGTTACTGTTTTGGATTTGTTGTTGCTGTTTGTTTGTCTCTTTTGCTTTTTGTCTTTCTTTTCTGTGTGTTTTTTCTCTTAAATAAAAAAAAAAAAATAAAGTTGGGCTTGTGGTCTATAGCAATCATTTCCATCCTTCCATCTTTGGCATATTCACCTTGTGGCTAATGTTAAGGGGAGAAGGCTTCTGGGCCCCACTGCAGGCCTGTGTGGCAACAACTCCAGGATCAGAACCCTGGAGGGATTTTGGTTCAGAGAGGCGCCATTTATCTAATGAGTCTCTGTCAGTCCCTACCTGTAAAACCCACGGTGCTGGAATGTGGGCCAGCAAAGGTAATAGAAGAACAGAAGCAAACCTGCCTCTGTGTTTCTGAGTAGGGTAGGGGTATGGAGATCTAGTTGGAGCGAACCAGGCCATTCAGGAAGTCTCTCTTCTTTTATCTCTTCACTGTGTAGCTTTGTGGAGTTCCTGTGCCACTCAAAGCTACTTAATCTCCTGGGTGCAAAGATCTTTGTGTGATTTGTACCCATGTAGTCTCAGTTTTGCTTTTGCTTAAGATGTTGAACACTCTCCTGGGTATATTTTCTGATCAGAAAACTCATGATGAGAGGTACAACTCTAAACCTGATCACTGGGAACTTCTTCATAATGAGGCAATACACTGTCCTCTCATGACTCCACATTGGCAAGGTCACTGATGCTTGAGCTTTGGGGTGATTGGCATCCAAGAGCTACAATTCCCATGTCAGACAAAAGATGAGTCACCATGTAGGGTCCTTGAGGGTATTGTCATAGCCAAATGTCTGGGAAGACATATGGCCCGACATGTACTTCTAGTTGTCGGGACATAAGGCCCGACATGTACTTCTAGTTGTCTCAAAACTATTGAAAACTTGGATCTAGGTGCTGCAGAGCTGAGCGTCTGGCACCCCAGTGAAATGATGTGACAATTATGCTGACATATATCAGTTTGGATCATTGTTCAGCTGCTGTACATTAGCAAAGCTCCCTAGAAAATTCTACCCAGATGTCTCTTCCTCCACCATTGAGAAGGGGCCTGTAATCCAAGTCTGCTTAAAGAAGCTCTCCTGCCCTAGTGCAGCATGGTCTAATCTGTGGAATGGGTTGTCCTAGGGTGGCTACCAGGCATGTCTTGGTCTCAAGCTCAGACTCTGGAGCACAGGCTGTGCAAGTCTCAGATTCCAGCATCAACTGTGCCTTTTACTAGTTGTTATGGTTTAAAGGTGAGTTGCCCCCAAAGACTCCTTATTTTGAGGGACGGATACTCATTGAAGCAATGTTTAGAGGTGGGCCTAGAGGTGACTGGATCATGAGAACAGTAACCTCATCAATGTATTAATATAATTCATAGCCAAATGGGCTATTTGGAGGTAGGACTCAGTCAGAGGAAGTAGGTCTCTGGTGGTGTGTTGTTGAAGGGTATATGCTGTCCCTAACGCCTTCCTCTCTCTCTTGCTCCTTCTCACCCTTTCTGCTTCCTGACTGCCATGAGCTGAGCAGCTTCCCTCTGCTGGGTCCTTCTGCCATGGTGTTTCTACCTTGGAGCCAGCCAACAACAGATTGAAGCCTCTGAAACTGTCAACCAAAGAAAGATTTCCTCTTTTAAATTGTTTATGTCACGTATTTTGTCCCAGAGATGAAAAGCTGACTAACACACTAGCTAAGTGATGTTGGCAAGGCACACTCTAAGCTTCAGTTTCTCTGAATGAAAATAAAATATCTTCCCTATGTGTTTCATGGAGTTCTTCAACATCAAACAAACCATCTTCTGGCTGGTTTTATGAGTCAATAGAGGCTCATAACACATGTATGAAATAAAACAAATGTGTGTGAAAATAATTGTCTAAGTTTCCAAGGGGCACATGACTATAAAGAATTACTGTTTGTGACTTTTTAATAGTAAGTGGAAAATATATTTATGTCAAATTTGAGGTCTTTATCTAGTATATGATTCTTTGGGATATAGTGTCAAATTTTCCACGTGCTCCATAAATATGAACAATTTTTGGTGTGGTCTGCCTTTATCCCATATGCACACACACACAAAAAATGATGTATAGCAAAGAATTATAAATCAGTGATCTAGTGTACCATAGCCTTTTCCTCTAAGACCTACACTTTGCTTCTTGCTAGCCCATCTTCCATTGGAAATATGTACAGAAAAAAAAGTGAGTTCCATGGCTCAGAGCCAGAGATAATTGGCAAAACACAGGAGAATCAGTGATGGAGGGAGGAGTAGGAGGAAAAGCAGAGATGCCTGGCAACTGGAGAGTAGAGAAGACGATGCAGAAGGGAAATCAATCCTCTGGGATGTGGCATGTAGAGAGAAGCTATAAAAATGGAAAGTGGGGACCTCAGATTCAATCAATCAGATGCCAGATGGACATGGCTTTTAAAAATGAGGCTATTATCACTGAAATTCATTTGACAGAGCTTAGGTGTAAGAGTCAAGTGATGATCACTCTTGTCCAAAATCATAAAATAAAGTGCCAGGGTGATTTATCGCCGTGCTCTTCTCATATACCACAACTTTAAGAAGTGTCTATGAATTTCAATGTCACCTTTAAAAAACTCTTATTATGTCATAGATTAGTGTCTGATACATAGTAGGTATTCAATAAATGTTTGATGAATAAATAAATGAACTGAAAGAAAAGCAGACTTATATTTGTTTTTATAATGTTAAAGGATTTGAGGCTGAATAAGAACACGTTTCTTCTCTCACTTTTAAACAAGATTGTCTGATTTTAAATTCTTCTGATCTTTGCAGAGAACTTAATTGTAGCTGGTCATTACTGAATAATTACTGTGCAGGTTTATATGATCTCCTGTTTGCAGAAATCTGTGAGCCCACATAGTCATTTCAGGTTAAGAATGGGAAAAGAAGCATTTAGGGAGGCTACTCTTAACCTTAAAGGAAGGTTAGGTAATTGCCAAAGTTTTCACACTTAGGATCAGGTTGACAAATTGCATGTGGTTCCTTTTAATAATTCTATTATATATCATTTCAAGTAAAATATTGCATATAAATTTTATTATATGCATGAAAGTGACTGGAAAAAGTATAACTTTCCTGAGTTGTTGAGGCTGGAAGAAAGTGTATACATTGAGGTTAAGTTACTGGCAGTGATCTGAAGAACAGAAGGAGTAGTTAGAGCAAAACGGTTGCTTTTTGATGACAACCAAAGTAAGAAATGTATCTTACTTAGAGCCCTGCATATTTTCCCTCTTTCTCATTCTTTCTCTCTTTCTCTGCCCTACAACACATACAAATGTGTAATTGAAACAAAACTTTCACTAAGTAATGTTTACTGTCACTGTGTGTGATGCCTACTGACATTTTGTAGTCTTTTCTTTTTCCTTCTCTTCCTTTCCAGTATTCTATTCCAGTACTAGTGGGGGCTTCATTGTGTACCTAGTGGCTAATGATCTACAGTTTGGAAACCACTTAGCTAGCAGGTAGTAAAGTTGGGAGTAACAGTATGGACTTTTTACTCAGATGTGGGGCTTGCATCATGGGCTGCTGTTCCATTAACTGTGCAAGCTAATTCCTATATATTTTTGAACTTCAGTTTTTCATCCATAAACTGAAGATAACAATACCTACCTTAAAGGGTGCTGAAAAGAGTGAGCAATGAACATAGGGAACTACTCTAGCATCTAACGTGTCTTCCAGAAATATGGTGACAGCAGTGTAAGGAGGTGGTTAGGAGTGCAGGGTGTTGGTCCTGGCACCAACCAACTGGGTGACCATAGGCAACTCATCAATCTCTGAACTTCAATTTATTCCTGTGTAAAAACTGGGGGAAATAGTACACTTCATAGGGTTGTTATAAGGACTAAGTGTGATTGTATATATAAAGCATTTAGTACAGCTCTGGTTGTTTATTAAGTGTTCAATAAATTGTCACCTATTTGAACGGTTCAAAAACTATATTTGTTACTATTGCCTAACACTTACAGCCAATCTGGGACTCTCTAGATGAGGCTGCAATATCCATTTTGATAAGACAAATTTAGGATGGGGGTGCATGTGTGAAATCATAATTGTTCCTTTTATTTTGCTCATCGAGATTTTCTAGAGGCCAAATCAAACTTGGCTGCAGCAAAAATAATTATTTTAGCAAAGAAAGGTGAGATCCAAATTGGATTTCCTGTCCTTGTTGTTCTTCTGCAGTGTTTCCACAAAACCCAATCTTTGGCTTGATGTGCAAAGTCTATTTTTAATGAGTAGACTTTGCAAAAACAAACAAAAAAATGTGAGAGAGAAAAAAAAGAAAAGAACATGACTCCACTATGTAAGTAGTAGGATAGCTTTAATTCTTTTGAGGTTAAAGAACTCTATGCCATGATTCCCCCACCCTAATATGTTCCTCTTACCATCCATACAAAACAACCTCTTAGAGGGCTCCTGATACCACTTGGTATTCATGTGCTGCACAATCCTTTCCTGGTGGATGTGAGTAGAAGTCAGTAACTTGCTTCTGACTACTAATACAAAATGGAAATGACCGTGTATGGCTCAGAGACTGAGTTTTAACAGGCAGTGGCCCATTGCTTCTTGTTTGTGGAGCTTGCTCTGTGGGAAGCTGGCTGCGATGGTGCAGGCAGCTGTAGAGGGGGCTGTGTGATGAGAAACTCAAACCTCCTGCCAAAAGTTTGGAAGATGAGCTTAGAAACTAACCTACTGGCTCCTTTTAAAGAATACTATAGTCCTAAATGATAGCTTGACTGCAAGTTCAATAGATACCTTGAGCAGAACTCCAGTTAATCATTCCCAGGTTCATGTTCCTCAGAAATGGTGAGATAATAAATGTTTCTTTAAGCCATGAAGTTTTAGATCATTGTTACATTAAGATAGATAGCTAACACACCACCCTTGACTATTTCTTCCCATAGTGTCTGTGTCTTAGGTCAGTCAGTTAATTATTCACTTATCCTCTCACTTATTTTATAGACTTTTATGAACCGCTTGCTATGGATCAGTTACTGTCACTACCTCTAGATCCTGATTTGAAGGGGCTTTTAGCCCAGTGGAAGATATACAGTGGAGATATAGTTAAAATAGTAGGTTCTGGTTAAATGCCATCATGTGATCTTGGGGACTCAGAAAAAGGAATGAGAACTTCTAGACTTGGCTGGTGAAAGAATATAGGGAAGAGATGGCACTTGACCTGAGTGAGCCTTGATAGCAAATGTAAAGGCTTTGTAATGTGCCCATGTGGTTGGGCTGAACTACATTCCTTAGAGTTTCTTTTTCTCTGTGTTTCTAGTTAGGGTGGGACACAAGCAAGGGTCCCATCAGAGTAAGGAAACTGCAGCCAGAGTCAGGTGTGTATGCATAGTTCTGTGACGAAGAGTTAACCCAGCACTGACCAATCAGAATGAAAGCTGGCCCCAGAATTGACCAATCAGGACAAATACCATAATGTCAAAGCAAGATATTTGAGGGCCCTGGTGCTACCTTTATTTACTCAAGTGTGGGAACTTAGTGGGGACAAGTCTGGGTAGCTCTAAGTGGTGGTATGGACATGAGAGGAAGGATCAGAGATGTGACTATTTATTAACTGGTACAGAAGTGTTTTAATATTTCAACAACTTTTACTATCATACAGATGCATTCCAGCTGAATTCCAGCCCTGAAAAAAATGTGTGGAGTTTTTGATGAAGAACAAGTTGTTTAATATGTCTGGGACATTGGTTGGCTTAGTGTATGGTTGTAGTTTTAAACCTCAGTTACTCAGTTCAATGGAATTGATTCATGTCTTCTGTGACCATAGTCAAAGTAGTAATTAGAGCTATTCCTGAGAGAAATGCTGTTTTACAGCAATAACAGAGCACAGGATCCTATTCTCCCACTAAATAAGAGGTCAAAAAGCAGAAATTTTAGCCTCTGTTCTGCCGCCACACAGTACCTTGCCAAGTCAATTACTATTACCCATCATGGAGCCAGAAAGCCATGGCCTTACTCGGGCTTTCCTCTCTATAATTTTCTGGAGACATGGAACAATTCTCCATTTCTTAAAATCACAGTTCCCAAGTCTGTCAACTTAGGTGAAGATACGTTTTACACTAGAAGCTTATTGCGTACCTCATTTTCTCCTCACCTAAGATTTAGTCTGTGGTCATTATCTGATATGAATTGATCCAATACTGCCTTGTTCTCTATAGAAAACACCACAAGTGTGCAATTTATTACTCCTTTTGATTGTCTCAATCTCCAGGCATGTATGTGATTTAATCACTATTCCATTTGTACCCTATAATGTACTCTTGTGTTTAGCACCGTGCATAGAGCAGGTGCCTAATGAATTCTTAAAAGTTCATGTATCATTTTAATAAATTTTTCTGTTCCAAATAAAAATCAAACAGTACATTCTAAACTAAAATACTTAAGGATTTTGGATTATGGTTAGATCTATTTTCTCTGCTTCCCATCCACTGGCATGAATAATTAAGAATGGAACTGGATTTCTACATATGTGAAACCCATATTAGTATTTGGGTGCATGCAATAATGATGTATAAATTAACTTTTTTGCTTCAAAGTGAAAGCTAATCATGTCTAATAATGAGTAGGCATCTTTAGAGTTACAGTGTCTCTTACCTAAACTCAAGTTACCACAAATTAATATTTATAATTAAGAAGAAATTCAAATCTTAAGCAGAAAAAGTAGACAGTCAACCCTGAGATACATTAAATAATCTTGTCTTTGGAGAACTTGGGAAACTTGGCTTAACTTGCCATATTCTCACTAATAAAAGTCTCACTATTGAACTCACTGCTCATTTGAAGAGTGGAAAAACAGGGTAAGCATTACACTGAGAAAAAAGAAACAAAACAAAACATTAATTACAAAGATTCTAAATCCAACCAAAAAGTGGGTATGTAGACTAGCAAAATGGTGGCATCTGAATGTGATTGCTGAGAACATGGAGATTTGAATAAGAATTTTTCCTTCTTAAGCAATTGGGTTAGTAGAAAAATTACTAACAACAAGCTGAATAGAGAGGACCCCAAACAGATACAAATTTTTAAGGTTTTTGATATTACCAAAACTTTCCTCTTAAAACTGGAGTAACTTTTTAAAAAGGAAGTGTTTTGACCTTTTCTGGTTGACTTATTTGCCTACTTAGCACATATACATTTAATTGAATTTGAATGTGTTTACTGTACCCATGGGTAAAAAAATTAACATATACATTTGGCATGACCTTGTGAGGTATACGAGGCAGAACAGAATAAGAATTTTCTTCTCTAGTCCATTTCCCTGGAATTAATCATGAATTGTTCCACTGTTATTAAATAGTTTTTCAACAGTTCAGCTCCCAGCATTAGCATGAATACATTTCTCCTCTCAGTATAGAAAGCAATTCACCATTTTCTTTAACTTCCTCACCAACATCCAATTCTTCAACAAGTTCACTTGTTCATTTACACACACAAGTAGGTGTGCACAGTTCTTAATTCTCAGCATATTTCTTTTCCTCAATAAATAAGATGTCTCACAACCTATGCTGGCACTGTTTAGTCATGATAGGTCTTTTGAGTCCATATTTTACCTCCTGTCAGTTTCCTTTCATAAAAAGCACCACAGGAGTTTCATTTATTAACATTCTGTACCAGTCCTGTAACATGCGTGGGGGAGGGGGTGACCAGTGCAATTTATATTTAGTTTTTCTTGTCTTAACATCAAGCTCTACTATTAGCCCTGAGGACAAGTGAACCAATTGGAAAAGGTTTTGAACCCTTGGTGAATCTCATCATAAAACACACCAACATGCTGTAATCTGAGTGCAGTCTTCATTAAGAATTTGCAACACCTGCTTGTTGAAGTCACAGCACAGCTCCACTCATAATAGCCATGCTGGGGACAGTGTTAGTTAATGTCACCAGGCAAATGTTCAGCCTCCTTGTTCTGCTCCTTAGCACCACGAGGGAGGATGCAGGCGCAGTACTTCTTGGATTGACTCAGGCTGGGACATTGCTTATTCAGCCATTGTTTTGTTTATTCAAAAACCGAAAAGTCTAGAAGTGAAATAGTAATTTTCTGGTTTTTTCCTCCAAATACGTGAGGGACAGTATGACTATCCATGTTCACAAATGACAGTGTGATAGGTGTTCTTTCCTAGATGGTGGTACTAAAGCAAGTCACTAACCTTTACTGTGACTTCAGTTTCCTCACCCATAAAATAGGGTTGATAAGTTTATCTACTTTATGGGAGGGTACAAGGATTGAACGAGCCAGTAGGAATAAAGCACTCTGAACAGAACCTGGTTAGGTATCATCACATTGCCATCATGTTTATTTTGCTAATTCTGCTTTACATTATTTATCTGCATACACTAGAGAGGGCACAATGACTCAAAAGGGCCACACAGTGATTTGACAGCTTTTCCTGCCATTCTTTTTAAAAAATCTGTATCCTTGAGGTACTAAGTTTAGTTATTACACTAAACTCTTTGCAAATACTTTCTTAGGCAAATTTCATAGCAAACTTAAATGGGTAAATAATACAATTTTCTATGTATGAGGAAATGGGAGTTTGTAGTAATGACTTGCCTATGGAATTAACATCCACAGATACTAAAAGGAGGGTAGATTTATAGTGTTTCATATAAACTTCATTTTAGGTGTATATTTACTTCAAAATTAATTGTAATACACATTTTTTACAGCTGAATGACCTTTACTTTTCATGTAGTCCACATGAAGGAGTTAAGACTCAGACACGGAATTCCTCCGTGATCATACAGTCAATTGTGACCAGCTAGGACAGAACACTTGCAGTATTTCCTGCCCCTACAATGCTCTGCTTTTTATCTTCATATTGTTTTACTTCATTGGTAAATGTCTTCCAATGTGAAAACATTTAAACTGTGCATTTTTCTCAAGGCATGAGTTTCTTCAGGAAAGAAATTATATACTTAAATGGAAAATTAATTGAATGGAGAGAAGAAATACTCGGGATGAGTTTTAGAATTTAACTTAAAATTAAACACGATTGCTTTAAGCAAACAACATTTTAAAAGATAGCATTACAATCATACCCCAGAAGCCACAAATATGATAATAAAAGGTTTATAGTGCCTGTTTCACCAGACATTCTTCAATCCCATTTTCTTTCCAGTGTTTATAACTGCCACGGAACTGAGGGAATTAAAAACAGTCTTCTTTCGGCTTCTCTAAGACTTCTGTTTTAAAAAGCTGAATTCCTGGGGGCAAAAGGGAATTCTCTATACCTTGCCTTTGCCACCCCACGTTGCTCTTCCACACACCCCCACATGCACACGCGCACACACACACGTGCACACACACACGCACACACACGCACACACACAAAAACTATTCTCCACAGGAAAATGTCTACTTTGTGTTTTTCATCTAGTCTATTCTTTCCCATGACCTCCACTCCCTCTGCCAAAACCTAAACATCAGAACTTGGCTCAATGACATTCTCTTAAGATCAAAGTTAAATGATAATTTCCATGAAAAGCAAGTCATTTCAGTCTCATTCTCGCTCCCATCGAAAGCCTGGGTCACATGCCAGTGAAACACTAAAACTTCCATCCTCCTTTTCAAAATGAAACTTCACACTGCCTTTTACGTCCTTCCTTCTGATTCTCTTCACTTAGGCACATCACTGCTTTTCGGCACTGAAATTTTCAGCTTCAAATTCAAGATTTAGCTTCCTTTGGTACCTCCTCACCTCTGTCTGCTGGTTACCTAATGTCTATGAGTTTTGAGGCTGCACTAAAGAGAAAAGAACCAAGAAGTGAGGAGTAGAAAGTTGAATACTTGAGAGAGAATGGTGAGGAAGTGGGGTTGGTAGGAAATTCATATTTAGTGACTTTCTATATGGCTGATATCATAGGTACAAAAATACCTTCTTATCACATACAAGTGACCTCAAGTTCATGGAAATCATATCAGTGTCCCAGAATTTGAAAACTGCCTTATTGGAATACTAACTTAAGGCAGTCTAATCCTGGAGTTCAAGTTCTGTGCAAGAGTGTGAGGTCAGTACACAAGTACAGGGAGTGGGACAGGTTATGTGCAACAGCATGATGCCTTTTATACACACATGCTGATTTGTTTCACCCATCTTTCAGAGGAATTATTCAGCTGACTTTACTCAGTGAACCAAATGCAACTGCAGGCAAATTGAGTCCAGACAAGCTACCTGCCCTCTTATTATGTCATCTCTCCATGCATAATTATATGTGTGCACAGATAGCTCCTTTATTGCAGTGGGGATGAGGAATTTCTGATTTTGCCCTTAAAATGGAAGGGAACACTTTCTGAAATCCGGAAACCTTCTGTAAAGGATTGACTGGAGAATTAACTGGTAGTAAGAAAACATCATATTTCACTTTATCCAATATGTCATCTAAAAAATTTCATGTAAGTGAAAATAATTTTCTTCCTGAAGAAATGGAAACAGTGATTCTCCACTAAATCAGGAAGCACATCTGAAAGAAAAAAAATACAGTATTTTTTTTCTTATTTGAAAGGAAAACAGAGGGAGATATCAAATTCCTAAAACAGGAAATCTCCCTGGAGTCTACCTCCAGTAGGAAAGCTCATTTTATATTTTGCAAGTTTTACAAGAAAAGTACTCACTCTAATAAGTAACTATTTTAGTATTATTCCTTGGATGTTAAATTCATTTGTTGAGAATACTATAATACCATGGGATAAAGACTGATCTCAATGGGAATTATGAGCTATCCTAGGGATTGTGGCATGAAATGTTCATATATTCATTATTAAAAATGGTTCTGTTTTTGTTGCTACTTTTCTTCCTACTAAGAGAAAAAAAGAAAAGAAAAAGTATTCCACAAATTGAGCTAAACATATGAACAAACCAAGTCCTAGAGTGTATATTCAGTAATATCCTGGCTTGATATAGGATTCTGACTTGGTAATCTGAATCAGTAAATAGTTTTCCTAACATGGTGGACAGGAATATAGAGAAATGGAAGGCAGCATTAACATTGTATGAGCATACTATCCATGCCCACTGCCATCTCATACTCTTCTACTTGGACTCTGGGTTCATTCTTGAAACCTGCTTTGGCCAAGGGAATATCATTAAATGTGGTATAAGCAGAGACCTAAAAAGTATTTGAGTTTCCACTTTTCTGGTCCTCTACCACAGCC
The DNA here is from genome assembly GCA_004363535.1 of Dasyprocta punctata. Lineage (NCBI taxonomy): Eukaryota > Metazoa > Chordata > Mammalia > Rodentia > Dasyproctidae > Dasyprocta > Dasyprocta punctata. Next base: position 7,939 of record RJWM01005203.1, on the reverse strand, counting down.
ATGAAAACATGTCTGTGTTAACCTTCTTGGAGATGAAAGAAACACAGAACAGATCTAAGTTACCCCAGTCATCCCAGCTGAGAGCATCTGTGTCAATCAGATTTCTAGCACTACAGCAAAATGCCTGAGGTTATCAACTTAGAAAAGTTTTATTTTGACTCACATTTTTGAAGATTCCACTCCATGATTGCTTGGTTCCACTGTGTTTGGGCCAGTGGCAAGAAAGTATATCCTGGTAGGAGTGTTTGGTAGCACAAAACCCCTCACTTCATGGCCAGGGCATAATAGCGGTGGTGCAGGGCTTCCACATTTCCTTCCTAGAGCATGCCTCCACTGACCCGAAGGCCTTCTCTGCTCCTAAAGTTCACATCATCTCCCGATGATAGTCTCCACCCTGAGGACCAAGCCTTTAACCTAAAAGTTTTGAGAGAACATTCAATTCCATGTAGCACCATACTAGATCAATCAACAACCAGCCAATCTCTGCACATTAAAGTAAATCCAGCCAAAACCAAAGGAGTTGCTTATGTGAGCCAAGAATAGCAAAACCTCCTAGCATTCCTTCTGCGTGCATGAGTGATAGATGTTTATAGTTATGCGGTTTGTGGTGGTTTCTTATACAGCATTATTGTGGTACTAGATAAACTGACACAAAGCCTGCAGAGAGGAAATGGTTTCTGGATTTCAAAACATAGTGTAGGTTGCATTGCATATTATGTAAAAGTTACAGTAAAGGTATGTGTTAAGTTAGACTGGCAGGCCAGAATGGGCAAGCCACTTCCAGGTGGTGGAAAGATTCTACTAAAGAAGTTATTCCTGGTACCAATTACTTAGAAATGGACTATCATACCAAGTGGAAGCTGTCTCTGAGAATGTGGTTCCTAGTCAGGTAGATGATGTGGTTGGGTCTGTGCTGGGGAGGAGATTTTGTCTGGGAAAATGTTTCTCTAAGGAGCACTCAGGATGACTTCTGCTATATGGGCACTGACCAGGTGTTCAGAGGCCAAAGTACCCAGGAGTTTCCTTGTGATGATGATAATGATGTTGTTGATGATGGTAGTTAACATTTACTGGGTGAATTGCTTGTTATGTTCCAGGGCACTGTACCCAAGCCCCCCCATATATATCTGTCTTCCTCTCTCTGTTTCTATATCTCTCTCTGTCTCTCTCTTTCCTGTATCTCTCTCTGTGTCTCTACCTTTCTCTCTGTCTCTGTCTCTCTTTCTCTGTATCTCTGTCTTTCGTTCTCTGTCTGTCTCTATATCTATCTATATATCTAGATACATGTAGATAGATAGATAGATAGATATACTCTCATTTAATTTTTATAAGACAGGTATTACTTTCCCCTCATTGTAGACTTTAGGAATTGAAAACCTAAAGCTATTAAGTGACTTGCTGAGGACAAACAAGTAAAGAATAGGGCTGAGTGGTCATCAGTCTGATTCAAGAGCTTTCATGCCAAAAGCCTCATAGAACTAAACAGCAAACAAGCTGGATTAGGACAAAAACTTTAGACTTTCTAAACTGGGTTGGTGATACTCCTTTTATCTATTGTCTTTGCCTGCATGGCCAAACATTTTGTTCCACTGTGAGGTTGACATCACGGTGGCAGCATAAAGGAATAGACAAAGAGATCTATAATGGAGAGAGAGAACAGATAAGAAAGAAGAGAATCTTGATGGGTAGGCAGGTAATGGGGGACAAATGCAGATCCCCTCAGTTATGGGGTTTACCTGGTCTCCACTTTCCATATGAGATTCTGTATTTGTGCCCTTTCCTTAGAGATGCTGGATTTAATTTTAGTGAACAGAGGAGCATTACCTCACGTTTTGTATGTGCCAGGCATTTTTAATAAGCTTTTCACATATACTATGCATTGAATTCTAAAAATCACCCTCCGACAAAGGTATTTTATCATTTGTTTCAAAGATCAGTGCTATTCATTGTGGTCCCTGGACTGAGGACAGGCTGAGAATTATTTCTATTCAGTCCACAGTGAGACTGTAACTGAAAGTGTTTAGAAATTTTCAGCAAGGAGAGTAGTTTTCTGCCTGTTGAATCTGATAATCTATAAAAAAAAAGAGTGTATATTTTGTGTGTCTATGTTTTCTGTATTTTCCTAGAAATTCATTTTAAGGTATTTTACAGAAGCATTTCTCCTCAAATGGATTGAAAATTTAGGAAATACAGTCTGGGAAGTATTTCTCTAGATAATGGACTTGAGGTGGACAGAAATTGAGTAATTTTCCAAAGTTACTCAATTAAGAGACTGGAAAAGACTCAAATTCAAGTCTTAATCCAATTCCCATCTAATCATTTATTTCCATTAACATTAATGTTCAATGTGATTAACACGGTGACTGCCTATGTCTGCCTATTTAAATAACAGTACTAAGCTTGGTTTTGGCAGGGTAGGAAGACTGGCGGGCACTGGATGTTTCCATTAATGCTCAGTCATACCATTATAATGGACAGAAGTATGAGTTTAAAAATTAAAATGATAAAGGTTGAGGATGTAGCTCATTGGTAGAGCACGTACTTAGCATGTGTGAGACTGTGGGTCTAATCTCCAACATCACACACACACACACACACACACACACACACACACACACAATCAAATCGATGCTTCCAGTGTGTGTTTGTGCAGTAGATATTGCCATGGTATTGACCCGGGTTCTGAGTTATGCAGCATCACTTGGATATAACAGCTCAGCTTCTCCTTTACTCCTTCAGCAACTCCCTCAGGAAGTAAAATAGGAAACACATAAAATTATCCTCCAAGAAAAATTGTCCAACAGACACTACACCTAGTGAAGCAGTTCATTTTGTGGTTGAAAATTCATAGGAATTTCTTCCTATCATTTGTTAAAATAAAACCATGCTGCAGTTACAGCAAAGAGCAATAGACAGGCGTGGGCTTTGGAGCAAAACACATTTGGATTTGGGTCCTATCTTTTCCTTTTTGTTGCTTTCCAACCTTGGCATCAAGCTAATATTTCCAAACATTTTTCTCATTTTTAAAATGTGAATAATCTATACTTCATAGGATTTGGGGGATAATTTAATAAGGTAGCTCATCTAAACTGCTTTCATCAAATATGAAGTAGAAGGATAATCACATCAGAAACCCCCAAGCCAGATTCATTTAACCAGCTTGTTTGAGATCCTTTCAAATTCTGTGGCTGTTCAATTTCAAAATAATTAACTGAAAGGTTTTTTCAATTTAGCAGGTATTTTTTTTCAACAAGGAATAAAACAGTTACTTGACTTGATTTTAAAAATTGAACTGACTGAATGGTTTTTGTTAAAACAGGCTGTCTAACTGGGGATGTAGTTCAGTGACGCAGCGCCTGCCTGCATGGCTGTGTTTAATTCCTAGTTTAAAAAAAAAAAAAGAACAAAATAAAAAAATAGGATGTTTAACAATTTTGAATGATGGTCTGCTATATCATAAACTAGAAACTGGTTTCATTGAATTTGTGATTTAACTCATTTTATTCATTGTTATTGAATATTGATAATCTTACATGATGGGCGAGTCAAATTAGATCATATAGCATGGTTTTTAGTACATGGTAAGTGCTGAATAAATATACTTCCCTTTTATTCTACTTTATTTGCAAGTGCTATAATTTTTAGGGCAATGTCATTTTACAGCTTTTAATTACATACAACAATTACTAGCTTTATAAGACTCTTTAATACTTAAAAAAATTGAAACGATTCCTATTTAGAACGTAGAAATACGGAGTCCAGTGATTTAAAGTGGCAACGAATTTGTCCTGAAATCCTATAGTGAAATCTCTCAAGTAAATGATAATAAAATGTGCACAATAGATGATTTTCAAGGTCTGTACTCCCATGAGTTTCTGAAATGGCATGGAGTCTTTCGCAGTTCCTCAGAAAGTGGCCCCTAAATTGTGTCAACAAGTACTTGTGTACTCTTTATAGTTTTGCCTTGCTGTTTTTGCCTTTAACTATTCCAATACTCTTTTGTGAACAAAACACAAACCTGTGCTTCAGAACATTAATTGATTTTCTTTGCAACCTCCTGAGGGTCTTAAATCCAAAGCCTCATTCGAAAGCTCATTTTGGACAACATTGAAAACTATTTCAGAACACCATACAGGATTAATTAGAAAACTACAGGAAAACATTTGGTATCTTTGTTATATCTACCATCATGCTGTCATTTAGATTGAATCTACAGAATTTTAGATCCTTACTGAGCACATCTATTAACCAGCTTACAATGTTGTTTAAGGATTAAATGAGATTAGGTCTGGAAACATACTTTTCAAGCCATCAACAATATGCAAAGGTTATATAAGCATCAGAAATTGTTATTACATAGGATGCGTTTACTTCTTTATGGTCCCCTCATAGTTGCAAGATGGCTGCCATAGCAAACTATATCACATACTGATATGGATAGTGTCCTAAACAAGACCAGAATAGGGAAGATTGTTTTCCCCCACAGTTTTCTTTCCTTTTATTGGGCAAACACATCTCTCACAGCCCAAACCCCAGTGAATTATCTCTAACTTTTCTTGGCTAAAACTAGGGTGAAATGCTTATCTCTAGGAAGGATAATGGAATTACCAGTCTCAGACAAATGAAACAGAATTACCATGATTGGCTTGGGTCAAAAGAACATAAAAATGATCTGATTTGAATATCTGTGACAAAACTTTAGCTCTGCTTCTTAGTTTCTGGTTTCTAGCCTACTTCCATATGCATACTTCTGTTTTAGCACTCCTTGCATATCCTGACTGTGCATTTTGATTGCCTCTCTTTAACATATATGTTATTTTCATGAAGGAAGAATATGGTAATATAAAAATATTCTCCAAATGGACAGAACTCTGTATTTCAACATAACTGTGACTACAAGATACATAGGCCTCTATACCCCAGTCTGAAAGACAAAGCAACAGTGAATACTTATGAAAATGAAAAGAAAAGAAAATTAGTGAATGTGTAAGAAAGTACAATAAAGACCAGTGAAATCCCATTGCTGTCACAACAAAGACTGGCCATGTGACTAAAATGTACATTATAGACCATGTATAGGATAACAAGGACAGACAGTAAGACTGCAAAGGAGAACAGTATCCAGTGTGGTGTGAGAATGTACTGAAACAGGGATGAAGAGAAGGCAATGGGTCGGAGGAAAGAGTGACCCAGACATGGCCCAAACCATCCTGGTCACTGTTGAGAAAAGACCTTAAAGATAAAAGATGTTCACTTTTCTGTCTTTTCTTTAAAACAAAATGAAACATGTAATTAGTTGCATTTGTTGAATTTAGGTAATAATCCATAGTATAATCTTTTTATTGTTGTATATATATATAGTTACACTAAATGTTTACTTTTATGTCAGTTTTAGAAATATAAATCCCCCCTCACAGAAGTTGATAATATCTCTGTAATATCTAATAAAGTTCTACCTGGATCTTGTCACTGACTAGCAGTATGTAGATTCAGTTGCCCTCATATCTTCCAGAGACTGGGGTAAGGTGGAGTGTCTCATGCATGCTTATCTGCACTCACTGTTGTGGAAACCTTACATTCAGAGTTTAACCTAGGAATCAAGGGATAAGATGCCTCATAGTTGGACAGATTTTTGGTTGGTTATCAGGGACCTGGCCAAGATCCCCAATTTCCCAAATGAGTGTATGGCGAAGGCTTAAATAAATGAGACAAGTGGTATGAATTTAGGGCTCCAGGAAGATCAAAACCCTCTAGCAGAGTTTGAGACTCTGGGGATTGAGATGAAGAGCTTCTCTGGGTGGCCCATATTTATTATCTTCAAAAAAAAGTAGCTGGGATACTGAGGAAAGGCGGGATCTGAGCAGGACCTAAGGAATGGTTCAAGGACTTTTCCAAGTAACAGACTATGTTAATTTAGGAGAACTATCTTATGTTAATTTAGAAGAACTATCTTACAAGAAAGTCTCCAGGTAGCATTTGACTACAGGAGTGAAATGCCTGCATAAACAGTCTTTATTTAGTTAACTGAGGTTGGAGCCAGGTGTCCTCGGCTGTGACCTCATTTTGTTCTTTAAGGTATCTATTTGTTCTCGGGTTAGGCATGCCCCAGCCATGCTGCAGCACTGCACATGCATTCAATTTCCAGCTTCAATGGCTCCCAACAATTGGTATCTACATGGTTGCTATACATGCTGCCCTGTTGAGACTTCACTGTGCTTCTGAACTTGGCCAACTTAGATTACTGGTTTCTCAACCCTCAGCTTTGCCTGACCCTGTGTTCTTGAAGAATAACTGTTTAGTTTTGACAATCAAAGAGCTTTTTCTGTTTCCTGTCTTGCTGTTTCTGGGGAGAGCTGTGTTACGGTTTTTAGTGGCTACTTTTCTCTGTTTTGGTTACCAGCAAGTTGCCCTCTCTCCATTGCTCACCAGGGTCCAGATTTCTCAGCTTGGTCTCCTCACTGGCTTCTAGCCTCCAGCTGATCCAAACCATTAAGGTTCTCTGCTGTGAGCTCCCAGGTTACTTTGAGGTCTCATTTGAAATTTCCCACTCTGAATTTGACCTTGTTCCATGTACCATTACATATTTTTCTAGGTTCTGAGCTATTTTAATATAACTTCCTCTTTCCAATATTGAGAAAAGAAAAAGTGGAAGAGAAACAGGCATCTTGCCAGCACTTCTCTCCCTTCTTAGACCCCACAGTCCTTGTGTTAGAGGGCCCAACACTGCAATGGTTAGGACAAAGTTTTGAATCAAGTGGTGGCTTAGAAAATGTTTCCCCTTTTCTGCTACTGTGCTACTTATCGCTCTCCCTTAAACAAATAAAACTCCCAGAATCAGAACATTATCAATTTCATTTTTACAGATTCCAAAGAGATTTAATTTTATCAAATTAAATATTAATACTAGCAAACTTTTTATTTAATGCTTGTGTTAAGTAATAACACTATCCCTCTGAGGTAGCATCACTCTTATTTCATTTTACTTAGAAAGAAACTGGGAGAGGAAGAGGCAAATTATCTTGCTTAAGATCATGCAGAAAATATTTGCCAGATGTAAATTTATATATTCTGTTTCAAGTCAGAGCTTTTATGCTACACACTTTTAAATCTTTGCTATGATTCTTGGTATAGAAACTTAAATCATAGATATGTAAATTATGGATTTTGATGGGAAATTTTCTTAAAAAGTTTGATGGAGATTGAAATATTTTTGCCTATAAAATGGGTATTTTCTGCCATTAGCATACCTCACAGATCTAGAGAAAATATTCCTAAAATTCATTTGGAAACAGGAGAAACCTAGAATAGCAAAGGCAATCCTGGGCAATAGAGGTAAGACAAGAGGCATCACAATTCCTGACTTGAAATTATACTACAAAGCTACTGTGAGAAAATCAGCATGGTACTGACAAAAAAAAAAAAAAAACAGACTTGAGGAACAGTGGAAGGCTAGAAGATGCAGGCACAACTACAAACACATTCAGCCAGTTTATCTTTGACAAAGGAGCCAAATGTGTTCAATGAAAGAAAGATAGCCCCTTAATAAATGGTGCCGGAGAAACTGGCTTTCCACATGCCTAACATTAAAACTAGACCGATGTCTACCACCATGCATTAAAATAAAGTCAAAATGGATCAAAGATCCAAATGTTAAAACAGAAACACTAAATCTACTGGAAGACAAAATAGGTAGAAATTTTGAAGACATAAGGATAGGCCAAGAGTTCATGAACAAAAACCAAACAGCACGGGAAGGACTTCAAAGAATTAACAACTGGGATCTCATTTTATTAAAAAGTTTTTGCACATCAAAAGAAATCACCAACAGAGTGAAAACAAAACCCACAGAGTGGGAAAAAAAGTTTTAGCCAACTGTCTCTCAGACAAAAGACTTCTATCTAGAATATATAAAGAATTGAAAAAAACCAGGCTTCCCAAA
>RJWM01005202.1:0-94191 GCA_004363535.1 Dasyprocta punctata | reverse complement strand
CCAAGGACTCATTTATATTCTTAATACAAAAACCATTTAGTCCATCTCCAAAGGTTGCCAAAGTCCTAACAGTTTCAGCATTGCTGAAATGTCCAAGTCCCAAATCTCTTCCAGGATCTATGGCAAACTCTTAACTGTAACCCCCTGTACAAATGAAAACAAGGTTAAGCACTTCCAACATATAAAGGCACAAGATAAACATTACCATTCCAAAAGTTACAAACAGGGGACTACAAAGCATTGGAACCAAAGCAAGTCCAAAATCCAGCAGGGCAAACATTAAGTCCTGGAGTTCTCTGCTCAGCATCTGAAGTAATCTGGTTACAAGCTCCAACAGGCTTGAGTGACTCCACCCCTGCGGCACCTTTAAGAGTTTTAACTTCCAAAGCCTTCCTTGGACGATCCATGTTCCTCGGCTCCACCCTTACATCTTTACACATTGCTCTCTGCAGGCGAGGCGGAAGCTGCCTTAGCTTTTTCTTGTACTTAAAACCAGCGCCACGTGGATGCTGCCAAGGTCTGCTGCAGGCTGGAGCAGTAGCCAGGCTTTCCTCTCTCTTGGCTGTAGGGGTCAACTGCCTGGATTGCTGAGCTCTCTGAACTTGATTGTGAGGAACAGCTTCTCTATGCCACCATTCTGGAATCCGGTGTGGCTGCTGCCATTTTGGGACATGCCGTGGCCTCTGTCACCACTCTGGGACAGGGCACTCTGCGACTTTTTCCTCCGAGCAAACTCTTTCACTTTTGAAGGCCTGAGGCTGCAAAGGGCAGAGGCCCGCTGCTTCCCAGGATGCCCCCAGGCCATCTTTTTACTCTTTGGTTCCTTCTCAGCAATCAAGGTCTCAGCTCCATCTTTACAGTCCACAGCTTCCTGGCCAAACTCACGTTTTAAATTGCCATGCTGGGCTCCTTGCTCTTTATCCACAACATAAATCTGGCTAAGAGCCCCCAACAAAAGCCAGGCCACCATTTCAATGTTTGGCTGCAACATAATTTCACTCTGTAGAGTAATTAATCCTTTGCCCTTAATCTCAGTCTCAGGCAAAGTCTCTGGGCATGGGCAAAACGTAGACAAACCTTCTGCCAAACCATAACACACGTCGTGTGGAGTCCAACACCCAATGTCATTCTTCTTCCCAGCAGAAATCTCCCGAGCCTGGTCTTTACCGGCAGGCTTTCTATCAGCCTTCTGGTCTCCTGAGCTCTGACCAGAATCTCCCATACAAAACAGCCTAAGCAGTTCCAGCTCTATGCATGTAGACGGCATCTCCGAACCTTTACAAACTTTCCCCGCAAGCCATTTCCAAAGGCTCTTGAACCACATGGTCAGGAATAGTCACAGCAACAACCCCACTCCTCTGGTACCAAATTCTGTCTTGGTTACTTTTCGCTCATTGCCGAGACAAAATACCTGACGCCCAAAATTAGGAAAGGAAATGTTTATTCTTACAGTTTCTTGGGCGTTTCAGTCCATAAAGTTGGCTCCAAGGCAGCATGGGGTGACGGGGCTACCATTCATGGTGGCTGCAAGCTGCAAGGCATGTTGGAGAGAGAGAGAGAGAGAGAGGAGAGAGAGAGAGAGTGCGCGAGAGCAGCAGAAGAGAAGGCGAACAAGAGGAAGACCCGCCTTCCCTTACATTGTATGTTGGCTCCACCCCTGGGTGGGTACAGCAAACCGAACACAAGCAAGCGCCAGACTTAGCCACATCAAAAGTACGTGAGGACTTGGGGGGACATAGTATACTCCATACAAAGATGATGAAGAAGGAAGAGCTCAGGAAATTAGTTACACACTAGACAGAGAAGGCAACAGCCAAGCTGGAACAAACCAAAAGCTCCAGACTCAAACTGATGAGTATACTTCAAGGTACTGCAAGCTAGTAAGCATTGAAAACTTTGGGGGTTATATTACTGATAAGTAACAAAAGCAAAAACAAAACAAAAGATACAATCAGTTTTAGGGAAAATACATTTTAGAAGAAAAAAAATAATTGTAGGATATGGGACAGCTCAGCTGTGAACAGTATTCATACGATAATATATAAACATGCTCAACACTCATCTAATCACAATTATGTTTTCTGGGTTTTTTTAAATAGCTTTTTGAGATAGACAGGGTCTTTGTGTGTAGTCCATGTTGGCCTTAAACTCATGGCAATTCCCCTGCCTCAGCCTCCTGAGTGCTGAGATTCTAGGCATGCCCAACCATACCCAACTTAATCAAAATTATGGTAACTATACTGGTAGTCTAACAGATGGAACATGTGAAGAGTGAAATGAGATTTAAAAGTTTATCTTAAACAGTGGAGGTGATAAACTATAAGACAGACAATGCTTATAATTGAAAAAATAAAGAAGCAACAATTCAAGAATATTAGGCAGCAGGACTGCCAGCCTGAGTTCAAGGCAGTTCTGAAGTACAACAGAGAGACTCTGTCTCAATAAAACAAAAAGGAATATTAGTAGACATATGGAGATAAATACCACAAGAACCAGCTAAAGCAGTGTAATGTGTTTCTGGGGTATGGAAAATTACTGGACAGTGAAACTACCTTTTTATAACAAACCTAAAAGAACATTTTCATTTTTTGAACAAATTGTGAGGATGTATAACTGTAAGTTTTATGAATAAAAATATAGTCAAGTTATATTTCAATTTCCAGAGAGAGAACCCACCCATTAAGCTTCCTAAGTGATTCCAGAGTATTGTCAGAGTTGAGACACACTGATTTAGAAGGATTCTCTAGCATATAACCTTCCTATAATGAATGATAAGAAAACTAATTCTAAGGTAAGTTAGTGACTGAACTAAATTCCAACTAAAAAAAAAATAGGAAAGTTTACATTTCGGTAAGACAAAATTATAGAAATTAAATTCAAAATCCTGAGGGGAATAATTAAGTTAAAGTACATAACCAGGAAAGACAATGTAATATATACACATTATTTAAGCATATGGTAAATAGGACTTGTGCAATTACAGAGCCAAATAACCCCAGAGGCAGGTTGCCAAAAATATCATTTCAGATTGACAAGAGTTAGGGATGTTAACATTCATTTCTTTTACCTTGTCATATTATACACAGAAAAACACAACCACATATGTGGACTTTCTATAAAAGAAACAATGGAAAGACAGCCCCAGCAGTGACTGACCAAACTTTTTTCTTTGACACATTCACATTCCTATGTGCATAACCAAAACTTTATTAAAGGACATAACATGAAGCAACAGGTTATACTCAATTCCCACTAGAAAATATTGTAGCTCTCAAAAACACAAAGAAAATACAATGGCACCTTGGTTCATAAACTTAATTCTTTCCATGATTCTGGTTATGAACCAAATCAAACTCAATGGTTAGGTTCAACGTTGATTTTATGGGAACTTTGATTTAGTTCTCATCCAATTCGGTTTGCAACCAAAACTGTAGAAAGAATTAAGTTCATGAACTGAGGTTCTATTGTATTATAGCTCTACTCACATTCTTTCTAGTGACTATAAAACTGTCAAGAACTGCTTGAGTAGAAGTGTCTCCAGAAAAACATTAGTATCTTTATAAATGTGAAAATTTTGTTTTTAAATTTAAAAAGTTGGCAAGGTGTCAGCAATGATGGACTCACATTAACTGTTTAAGATAAGAAAGGATTTCTTGTGTGTATGCTGGTAGGACTCAAACTCAGGGATTTAAACATACTAGGCAAGTGTTCTAACACTGGGGTACATTCTCAGCCCAGTATTTTTTTTAAAAAACACAGATTCAATAAATAAGGTCCTATCAAAAGGCCTTTAATTTCTATAAATTTACAATTTTCTTTGACCACCTAACAAATGATAATCCTGGAATTTCCAAATAATTTTTATTTTTCATTTTTTTCCAAGTAATTTTAAATGAAAATAAACATATCTAAAACAAATGCAGCTCGGTTTACCTTCATTGTGGTATCTTCAGTGTCTCGAATGTATTCAGACAGAAAAATGTTATAAGCTGTGCGAGGCTTTTTTGGTTTTCCAAGCATTGATAACTCCTAAATAACAAAAGTAACAGGGTTTTAACCTAAGAATTTTATCTATAGAGACTATTCACTACTATGCATTACAGAATTGAAATGAATGCTGTTATTTTTATTTAAAGTACCTAATTCTTATATTACGGAGTCAGAATATTTTGAAAGCACTAAACCTTAAAATTATAAAGACCAGAGCAGAAATTAATGAAATTGAGGCCAAAAAAAACAAACAAAAAACCCAACCAAACAAAAAAAAAAATCAATGAACCATAGAGTTGATTCTATAAAGAATAAAATAGACAAATCCTTAGCCAATCTTACCAAAGAAAAAGAAAAGAACCAAACTAATGCAACAATTAGAAATGAAAACGGTGGCCAACAAGAAGCCAAGCCCTCCCTGTGAGTCGGTACCATGCCTGGGCCCATGCAGGGGAGATCCAGATGTCAGGCCTTTCCAGTGGTTGAGCTGGTAGACAACAGCCAAGGTCCCCTCCCCGCCCCCAACCCATAAGCAACCAGCTGATCTGGAGAAGCACAGGCTGAGATGATAGCTATTGAGGTAAAATACAACTTAATGCCTATAGTGTTTAGTGTTTCACTGACTTTTCAGGCCTAAAGCTGGTAGTCTGATCATCTATTCAGAGGATAATATGCAATGCAGCACCTATGGGGGTTCTCCTTCTGAAGGCGGTGGCCACTGTTAATTCCCTATTATCTTGTTTCAAGGTACTTTATTATGTTCATTGTTTTCTTTTTATTAGTTCTATTCTATTCTGTTTTGTTTGATTTTTACTATGATTGAAACTATGGGCAGCTATTTTGAAGGCAACAAGAGGCATTATGGTAGCCACTGCTGATTTCCTATTAACTTGCTCTGAAGTCCTATATCACTTACACTGTTTTGTTTTGATTGGCTTTATTCTGTTTTATTTTGCTTGGTTTTATTCTCTTTAAAATAAAAATTACAAAAAAAAAAGGGAGAAATGAAAAAGGCAAAAATCAAACTGGAAAACTGAAATCCAGAAGATAATTAATAACTAAGAATCTGTATTCCAATAAATTGGAAAGTCAAGGGGAAAAAAAAGGATAGAATCCTAGATACACATAAATCATCAAAATTTTAAAAATAAATAAATAATCAAAATCGAACTACGGAAATATAAAAACACTAAATAATCCATTAACAGGCAATGAAAGAGCCGGGCATGGTGGCGCACGCCTTTAATCCCAGCACTCGGGAGGCTGAGGTAGGTGGAGCATTGTGAGTTCGAGGCCCGCTTGGGCTACAACGTGAGCGCAAGGCCAGCCTGAGCTACATAGTGCGACCCTGCCTCAAAAAACCAGGGCCAGGAGTTTGGCTCAGTGACTTAAGCGCCTGCCCTGGCAGGCATGAGGCTGTGAGTTCGATCCCCGGTGCCACAAAAAAAAAAAAACAGGCAATGAAATTGAGGTAGTAATAAAAAAAAATCTACCAACTAATTAAAGCACAGGTTTTGAGGAGGTTCTCCTGAATTGCACAAGAACTTCAGGGAAGCTCTAATGCCAACATTCCTCAAATTCTTTAAGGGAACTGAAAGAGAAGGTGTATTCCCAAAGTCATTCCTAGGAAGCTAGGAATTACTGATTCCAAAACCAGAAAATAATCCAACCAAAAATAGAAGACTACAGACCAATCTCTTTAACAAACACAGATGCAAAAATTCTCAACAAGATAAGGCAAACAATGCAACCAAATTATCAAAAAGGTGATACATCATATCCAAGCTGGTTTTACTCCAGGGACACAGGAATGGCTAAAAATACACAAATCAATAAAAATAACATAACACATAAAGAGAAGCGAGAACAACAACAACAACAAAACATTATCATCATACACATAGAACAAGTCTTTTCACAAAATCTAACAGCTGGGCGTGGTGGCGCACACCTTTAATCCCAGCACTCAGGAGGCTGAGGTAGGAGGAGCATTGTGAGTTCGAGGCCAGCTTGGGCTGCAACGCAAGTGCAAGGCCTGCTTGAGCTACACAGTGCGACCCTGCCTCAAAAAACCAGGGCCGGGAGTTTGGCTCAGTGGCTTAAGCGCCTGTCTGGCAGGTGTGAGGTTGTGAGTTCGATCCCCGGTGCTGCCACAAAAAAAAAAAAAAAAACTAACATACATTCTTGATAAAAATGCCAAAGAAGCCAGGCGTGGCAGTGCATGCCTGTAATCCTACCACTCAGGATGCGGAGTCAGGAGAATTTTCATGAGTTAGAAGCCAGCCTGGGGTATTTAAGTGAGTTCAAGGGCAGTCTGCACTACATAGTGATATCTTGTTTCCAAAAACAAAATCCCAAAGATACATAGAGAAGGACCTTATCTCAATTGTTTACATTCACGACAAACCAAAGGCCAATATCATATTAACATGCTCACAATGGGGCCATTAAGTCTTGCAGCTGGGTGGCTCTGATTTGAATTCCATCATCTGATGGGTTGTTTTGTTGTTGGTGGTGGTGTTCTTTTTTTGCGGCAGCGGGGATTGAACTAACAACTTCGCACCTGCCAGACAGGCGTTTAAGCCCCTGAGCCAAACTCCCGGCCCTACCATCATTTGATGTTAAACAGTCAAACACTGGTGGCTCAAGGTGCCTGATGAAACAGTCATGCAGGTACTACTGGTGGCTCAAACTGACAGGAACAGGTTAAATGCAGAAAAGGTGAAAGCTTTCCGCTTAAATTAGAACAAGACAAAGACGTCCACTATCACCGCTGCTGTTCAATATAGTACTCAAAACACTGGCCAGGGCAATCAGACAAGAGAAAGAAAGAAAACGGGTATAAGAAAAGAAGAAGTCAAACTATCATTATTTGCAGATGTCATGATTCTCTACATAAGAGAACCATAAAATTTCACTAAAAACTCCTAGAAGTAATAAACAAATTAGGTAGTATAGCAGGATATAAAAATCAACACACAAAAATCAATAGCACTCCTGTACATCAATAATGAACTGAGGAAAATAATACCACTGAAATTAGGAAAACAATACTATTCACAATAGAATTTAGGAATTAACCTAACCAAAGAAGCAAAAGACCTCTACAAAGAAAAACATAGTACTCTGAAAAAAAAAGAGACAAAAGAGGATATCAGAAAATGGGAAGATAACCCCTGTTTCTGAATAGGCAGAACCAACAATGTCAAAATGGTCATACTTCCAAAACTGATACACAAATTTAATGCAATTCCAATAAAAACATAAAAAGCATCCCTTACAGAAGTAGAAAAAACAATTCTAAAATTCATATGCAAAAAAGGGATTCAGAATAGCAAAAGCAATCCTGGGCAACAAGAGCAAAGCAAGCAGCATCACAATTCTAGATTCGAAAATATACTATATTATAAACTTATAATGATAAAGACAGCATGATACTGGCACAAGAACAGACATGCAGGTCAATGCTACAACAGAGGATGCAGAAACAACTCCAGGTACATATGTGATCTTTGACAAAAGGGTCAAAAACATTCACTAGAGGAAATGTAGCTTCTAACAAAAGGTGCTAGGAATCTAGCCCCATATCTCTCATGATGTACTAAAGTAAAATCATAATAGATTAAAGATCTAAATGTTAAAAAAGAAACAATCTACTGCAAGATAAAATGGGTAGAACTCTTGAAGACACAGGCATAGGCAAGGACTTTCTAAACAAAACCCCAATTACACAAGAAATAATAACCATGCTAGGTATGGTAGCACACACCTGTAATCCCAGCACTTGGGAGGCTGAGGCAAGAGGATCACTGTGAATTTGAGGCCAGCCTGGACTAGAAAGTAAGTTGAAGGCCAGCCTGAACTGCAGAACAGCACTCTGATTTTAAAAAAAAAGACCAGCAAAAAAAAAAAAAAAAAAAAAAAAAAAAAAAAAAAAAAAAAAAAAAAAAAAAAAAAAAAAAAAAAAAAAAAAAAAAAAAAAAAAAAAAAAAAAAAAAAAAAAAAAAAAAAAAAAAAAAAAAAAAACAATAACAAAGAACTAACAAATGAGATTATATCAAATTAAAAAGTTTCTGCACAGCAAAGAAAACAACCAACAAAGTACAGAGACAACCTACAGAATGGGAAACAATTTTTGCCATCTAATCCTTGGATAGAGGATTAATACCTAGAATATATAAAGAACTCCAAAAAATTAGAACCCCTGCCCAGATGAAAGACGTAATAAAAAACTGGCAATTGGGTTGGGGATATAGCTCAGCAGCATAAGAACCTGCCTGGCAAGCGTGAGGTCAAGAGTTTGATCCCCAGTACCAAAAAAAAAAAAAAAAGCAACTGAAATTAACAGACACTTCTCAGAAGAAGTTCACATCACCAACAAATATATGAGAAAATGTTCAACACTGCTGGCCATTTAGAGAAATGTAAACTATAAAAACACTGATTCTACCTTACTTCAGAAAGAATGACTGCCATCATGAAATCAAATAACAAATGCTGGCAAGGATGTGGGGAAATAAAGCACCTTTCTATATTGTTGGTGGAAGTGTACTAATAGACCACTATGGAGTTCCTCAAAAAATTACAAGTACACATTCCACTTGACCCAGCTATTCTCCTTCTATAGAGCTTCCTGAAAGAATTAAAGACAACATGCATACCCGTTTATAGCAGCACAAATCATAACAGTTAAATCTTGCAAGAAGCCTATGTGTCCATCAAAAAATTAATTTAAAATGTGATATTTATATACAATGGAGTACTACTCTTTCATAAAGAAGGATAAATTTGAGTTATTTGTAGGAAAATGGATACATCTTGAGACCATAATGTTAAGTGAAATAAGTCAGACCTAGAAAGGTAAATATCATATGGTTTCTCTTATATGAGAAACCAAAAGTACAAATAAAGAACAAAATAAAAGATAATGATAGGATATAGGGAAATAGATCTTTTGCTAAAGTGGTGGGCACCAAGAGATGGAGGAAGATATGGAAGGAGAGAGCATGATAAAAGGAAAAAAGATGTATTATGTACATGCACTAACTTCCTGTAAGAAATATAATCATTATGTTGGATAAGCACGTACCAATAAAAATAAAAATTTTAAAAAACGAATTTCATCCTAAAGATATATCTGACTTGATACCTAAGTTGGCATATTCTTCTATGCTGTATTAATTAATGAATTCAGTCTAATTAGCAGTGTGCAGTATCAAATTTTCCATTACCTACTGAACAATTTCAATGAGATTATTCTAGACAAGTCTCCAAAGCAACAATGCTTGCTGCTCCTGGTTTGGCTTTTTATAAGTCTCCATACAGCTTTCATATCAGTTCTACCAACTATGCTTTTCAAATCTGGATACATCTGAAAGTGGCATCAAGGATTTCCAAGACAGACTCAGTAACAAGTGGCCATAGTGGTAAAAAGAACTCTTCCACTTTTGCCTGTCTATACCACACCTGATGACTTTCTACCACACCATATTACATATTATCATCAAAATAAGGGAAAGCTACATATGTTCATAATTATGTGAATGTCAATTCTTTATAACAGAAACCCAATGGTTCATTGATACTTACTTTCATTGCTCCTTTCTTTAAACGTCTTTGTTTTGCTCTCTCAGATGGAGATAATGCCTCATTAATTCTGTTCATCTCTTCTTTGTACACCTTCAGCTCTTCCTTATAACCATCTTCATACATCTATACATAAAAACCCAAAGAAGTCAATAAACTATTGCAGGCCAACTCAACATTGCACATTTGCCAAGGAAGGACACTATATGACTTCAGATAAAGACAGACTGAATTACAGGGAACAATGTGCTCTAGGATAAGACATATTTTTCATATACTTGGTCATCAACACATGAGTAGCAATTAGCCACCAATTTCAAACTGGTACCAACCACTGAACTCTACCCCATACATCCATATTTTCATCATTTACGTGGATCAGAAGGTATAATTAGACATCCTATAGACAATGGACGATAAAAAAAAAATGTGGGTCATGTAGTTCTTTAAAGGACATGACAACTTTCATAACTGCAGAATTACTGTTCTGCAATGTTGAAAACACAGCCTTACTTTTTTCTCTGCATCAGAGAGTTCCCTCCATTGCGCTCCAAGTTTTCTCATTACTTCTGCAGATCTCATACCTATGAATTGGAATAAAATGAAAAAAGATGTCACAATTTTAGGTCTCAGGATTAATTTCTAAAAAGAGTACAATCTATTAGCTCTAAAATTTACGTTAGAGACACTCTACACCATATTTAATACAATCATTTAAATTTTCTTTATCCAACTAATTCAAGTATGGCAAATTAAAACTTTATCCAACAATGTGAAAAGCCTATTATTTAATACCTAAGGAGTACATTGTGAACCATAAAAAAAAGTCCCTAAAAATATAGACTACTAGTAGCCAGGGGTGGGGCTGCATACCTATAATCCCAGCACTTTGGGAGGCTGAGGAAGGGCAATGGCAAGTCTGAGCCAAGCCTAAGTAACTTAGCAAAAGCCCTCCATCTCAA
The DNA here is from genome assembly GCA_004363535.1 of Dasyprocta punctata. Lineage (NCBI taxonomy): Eukaryota > Metazoa > Chordata > Mammalia > Rodentia > Dasyproctidae > Dasyprocta > Dasyprocta punctata. Next base: position 83,653 of record RJWM01005202.1, on the reverse strand, counting down.
AATTTAAAAATCAGTGGGAAGGCTCTGAGATCATTCCCTAATATGGCAAAAACAAAACAAAACAAAAACTGACTTTAAGCAGCTGGGTTTATGAATTGTCTCAAATTTTTTATACCCATATTTCAATTAAACTTCCTTCTCCTCCTGAGAGGAATTATTAACTTCATAAAACATCGCTAAACCACAAGACATAGTCTTACTTTATATAACACATCTTGTATTTCAATTACAAAAATGCCATTTGGAACCACGCCATTCTTAAATTAATCCATTATTTTCCATTTTCTTTCTTACCTTCAGTTGAATGCCAGAGTACAAGTGACTTGACAACCAACTGTCAGTTTCAAGTCTCACATTTAAAAAGATGTGGGTACTTACACATGTTTCTTAAAACTAATTCCTTATCTGAAATATGAGCATGTTTATTATGGCTCATTTGATTTTCACAGATGTCTTGAGAGGAGCTGAATGTAAATGTACTTAAAAGTCATAAGCAGAGATTAGTTAAAGCTTTCTAAGCCGGGCATGGCAGCGAACGCCATTAATCCCAGCACTCGGGAGGCTGAGGTAGGAGGAGCGTTGTGAGTTCGAGGCCAGCTTGGGCTACAACATGAACGCAAGGCCAGCCTGAACTATGTAGTGCGACTCTGCCTCAAAAAACCAGGGCCGGGAGTTTGGCTCAGTGGCTTAAACGCCTGTCTGGCAGGCACGAGGTTGTGAGTTTGATCCCTGGTGCCACAAAAAAAAAAAAAAAAAGAAAGAAAAGAAAAGCTTTCTAGGCCGTCAACGAATATTCTATCCAGAAATCTTTTCAGGAACTCAGAGATAATTTTCAATGAAAAAGATGTTAACTTAATTCCTTCCATGGTTCTCATCACAGAATTGGTTCTTAACCCTAACCCACATGGAACAAGTTCTGCAACCAGAATCATGGAAAGAATTAAATTCGTGAACTGAGGCAACTCTAATTTACAGTTTCAGAACACTTCCACATAAATTATTTCATTGCAACAATTTGAATACCCTAAGACAGAGGTAGCAGCTAAGCTGGGTGTGGTGATGTATGCCTATAATCCCAGCATTTGTTAGGCTGAGACAGGAGGCTCATCATGAGTTTAATTACAAAGTGAGACCTTGTCTCAAAAAAACAAGAACAGAAGCAGCAGCTAAGTAAAAAATAAAATTTGTTAGTGGTACCCTAAGCTGAAGACAACTAAGCCCTAAATTCAACTTTTTCATTCTGTTCCCAGGATACTTTTCAAACTTCAAGTTATTTTAAATATACAGGTCATTAGTTCTCATTTATAAGTATTTCTATTTGGTAATGCTATATATTCTACAGATCTTCAAACAAAATGATTGCTCCAGAAGATGCTTCAGAAGTGTACATCAAGTGTATTGTTTAACTGCTTAGTGGGGTTTTTTTTAATGACATCAGAAAAGAGTACCAGCCCCAAAACTCCTTACCTGGGTTCTGAGCTCTAATTATGTTCATCTGTTCTTTAGCAAATCGAATGTAAGAATTCAAAGGTTTCTTTGGATATCCATTCAAGGTGGATGAAAACCATTTTGGAGCATACACGAAACTATACATAAACATAAAAAAATAACGTCAGGCATTTTTTTTTGTAGCCAAGTTTTATTAAAGGTAGAAAAAGAGACAGCTTCTGAAGAGGGAATTTGAGCCAAGTAAAAGTAGGAAAAGAAGTACACCTTTTGCGTGTGGGTGGGCCACCATGCAAAAGAAAACATAGCTGCCAATGTCAGGCATTTGCTAATATTCACATGCATAGGAACAGATTCCAAATATGATGTCATCAAGATGCTATATATCTGATACTTTCACCATGAATACTAACAGCATTTATCTTTTTAGGATCCCCCTACGGTGGTGCGGTGTCCTCGACCACTTAGCTTCACCCTTAGCTCTTCTGACTTACTTAAAATCATGTCCCAGTCAAAAGAAAAGGGGAGGGGCTCCAGGCCTTAAATCCCATAGTCCTTATCTCCCAGCATGTGTAAAGTGGAGGAAAGCATCTATCCTCCAGCTCCTGGGCTCTGCACTTTCATCGCCCGGATAACGGCGGGAGACTCTTGGCGCGACTTGGCAGAGAAAGCCCAACCTGTGCTAAAGGTTGAACGACAGGGTGGGGTGGTAGGAGGAGTGGAGGGTAACAGGATGTAGAGTACTACAAAGATAAAGGTTTGCTCTCAAATTCCCTAGGCAAGGTCGTCTGCATCAAGCGTGCAGGGTGGCAGAAATTGGAGGACAGCATCTACATCCCAGCCCTGAGACGACCCAGGCCCGGCTGCCCCCGTGGCGCGAGTACCTGAAGGGTGAGCACAGTCTACTTCCACAGCCAGCGCACAGCTCTGCTGCAGATCTTCGCAGAGCCCTCACCACGCCCCACACACCCCGGAGAAGCGCCATCGCACCGGCTGGCAACGCAGTGGTCCGGTCAGCCCAGCAATGAACAGGCAAGGTAATGACAACTGAAGTCCGGGAGGTACCCTACTGAATCTGTTCTCATGCCCGCCACTCGCGAGGCACTATGGGAAGTCAGTCAACATCCGGTCAGGAGGTGGGACGGGTAGAATTTGCGCAGGCGCAGTGGTGAGTCCCCGGGAGGGGGTTGGGGGACGAAAGGACCGAGTAGAACCGCGTAATAAAGGGTAGCCGCAGGGCCCCCGCCTGCGGAGGGCCCTGGCCTCTAGAGGGCGTTGCTGATCAGCTTCTGCCCCGGGGTCGCCCCCGCAGCCGATCCCTTAGCTGGGTCTGGGCGCTCGTCGAGGAACCCCGGTGGCCTCACCCGGCGCCGACACCCGCAGGCGTAGGCCTGGGACGGCCCAGAGTCTGCACGTCACGGGCGGTGTACGGCAAGCGCAAGGGATAGCTGCTCAGGCTGCGATGCTCCGGGTGCTCGCGTCCTGCGGAGCCCGCGGTAGGGAGTTCAGAGTTCAAATAGAGAGCGGAAAGAGCGCGGGAATCACAGCCCTGCAAATGCAGATTCTCGGGACCTCTCGCAGAGCTGCTCGGTGTGTCTACACGCGGCCCTTGAACGTGCGTTTTTAACGCTACCCCGACATCTAACAAGTTCTAATGCAGTGGTTTTGCACCTTATTTAGAACAATAGATTTAGACTGTCCTCCCATTTACTGCACAATGGAGCTGTCCTTCCAGCTCTACCTAATGTGAGCAGAGGACACTTAGGCTACGGAACCGCAGATTCGAGTTCTGTCCCAGCATTAGCATTTACATCGTGCCCTGGGACTGTCGTGTCCCCCACTAAGATTCAGTTTTGCCCTTCTGCAGATGGGGTGAATTAGATGAGTTTTTCCAACTCCCCGAGAAAGTATGACAAAGTACGCCTTGCGATACTGATTGATTTGATGTACAAGTGTTGATTTGTGTTGTGTACGTAACATTTTCTCTACAGGCAATTGTATGAAAAAGATTAGGACGACCTAAAGATATCTAAGGGCTCCTGCAGCTTTTGAATGTCAGTTCTCTTAAAAGATAACCACCTTGTAGGACTGCCCTTCTTCTGTTGGATATCTGTGATTGTTAAAATTTTCTTACCAGCATAAAAAGTGTACAAGTGAGTTGAGAATCTACCACCTTTCTGTAACTGCCAAACACGCCCACTTCTTCTTTTAAGTGATAAACAAATATTACCACTTCCCTTTTCATAAACCTTCAGGGTTAAAAGGGACCTTCCAGATCATCTGTTCAAACCTCTCATTCTGTCACAGAAGAAACAAATTTTTCTGTGTATATCGTATCAGCGAGTTGCCAAACGGAGATAAAAGACAGCGTTTCCTTATTAAAGTCTGATGGCACAGGAGAAGAAGTAATTACAACACAGTGCCAAGATAAAGTATGGGATAGAATTCCTCATAATTTCTTTTTTTTTTTCATAATTTCACTTAAGATGATTTCTAAAACAATTTGTTTCCTCGCGATTTTTCTAGAATGTTTTCTTTTTTTCGGATGTTGGATGTCAAGTGTTTCGGATTTTTAAAAAATGTTTTCAAGTGTCAGAAAATTGTTGCTGTAAAGTTCTTATAAATCAAATCAGTCATATTTCTATTTTCATCAGATACTAATCACCTTTATTTATTTATTTAGTGGCACCGGAGATCAAACTCACAACCTCGCGCCTGCCAGGCAGGTGCTTAAGCCACTGAGTCAAATTCCCCACCCTAGTTTTTTGAGACAGGGTCACGCTATGTAGTTCAGGCCAGCCTTGCTCTCGTTGTAGCCCAAGCTGGCCTCAAACTCACAATGCTCTTTCTACCTCAGCCTCCCAAGTGCTGGGATTAAAAGTGTGTGCCACCACTCCTGGCTGCTAGTCATCTTTAAAACTCATCCAAATTGCATTGATACTTTTCTTGTAAATGTATTTACAAAGAACTATATAGCTATACCTACTTACTCAAACTGTCTTAGGACAAAAAGACATATGGTTTTATTTATGTTTACTTTACAAAACAAAGCTTTTGCCAGGGTTCTTTTCCTTTGTTTTGAAAGTTCATCCACTCTCATAACTTCATCTGTAAGTTACATTATCGAGGACCCAGCCTAGAGCCCCAATCTTCCGAACGAGTGTACGGTGAAGGCTTAAATAAATGAGACAAGTGGTATGATTTTAGGGCTCCAGGAGGATCAAAGCCCCTGCAGAATTCTTGACTCTGCGGTTATGAGGGCTGAGACAAAGAGCTTCTCTGGACCACCCATATTTATTTCCACTGTACACAAAGAGAGAGGATACTGAGGGAGGTGCTGGAACTGAGCTGGACTTGGGAGTCACTTCAAAGACATCTCCAAGTAAGAAAAAATGGCAGAAAAGGAGAACTATCTTATCTCCAAGATGGCCTTTGTGGTGGGACTGTGATGCCTACAGAGTAAGATGCCTGGAGGGCAGTCTCTATTAACCTAATTGATTATGGAGCCAAGATGTCCTCAGCTGCGACCTTCTTTACCTTGCCCTTTGAGGTATATCTGACCTCATCAGCCACTACAGGCCTCAGTCAGGACCAGTGTTTCATAGAGGTTCGTTTACTATGAATCAGCTCCCATCACCAGGCAAGGGGCCTAGGGCTAGGACAGGCTCACAGATAAATAAAAAGCCAGTTAGTAAATTTTAAATCCTGCTTAGAGCCACTTCATAGTGGTCTCCAACATTACATACTCATGGTTCCCATATTTTATATTAAACCCAGACCTCTCCTTTGAGTTTCATATACATATAACTGCTGTCTTCTTGACATTTTCATTACTATGCATCACATGTACCTCAACACACCCTGAACAAAATTCACCATCTTTCTTTATCTTGAACTCTTAGTAAGAGGCATCAGTTTTCCACATCAAGCATCCAAGTCAATAACTTGATAAATTATTTTAGAATCTCCCCAATTGATACCTCACCTCCATGACCCCAAATGATGCTGAGTCTACCTTATCCATCTTCCAGGATGTGACCCCTCGTCTCTAGTCCCATTGCTGTTGCTTTTGTTCATAGCAGTAATATGTTTATAAATCAGCTCTCAAAAAATGAAAGCCCTTATTTGTAACATTTGCCGTGTTCTGCAGTGTAGATTCTCCCACTTCATTTGATCTCAAGCTACCAACTTGAAGTCACTGAATCTGAAGTTGGACAGGAATGAGCGTAATTGGCTCTAACCAGTACCAGCTAACTCAGGTCTGGCATCTTTGCCCAAATTCTTACAGTAATTTCCCAGCCTTAGTTCCCTTATATTTATATCAATTTGGACCTATAGAAAATAACAATTTCCTGTTAGAGGCATCATTTGCCACCAGAAGACAGTTGTTTATGTATGTAGAGATGAAAACTGTGTACAATTTTAGAATATATGTATGAAAGTAATGGTCTTGGTTAGTTGACACTTGCATATTGGTAAAACAGAAGTTAGCACCAATAAATAGTAGCAAGCCAAAAACCTGGATAACATTGCTAAATAGATTCCCTGCTGAATAATGGAGGGTAAGATGCATGAATATCATTCAAATGAAGGAAAAATATTACAGAAGAAACAGCCATGCTTTTAAAATGGATAATTTAGCTATAATCAGAGTGACTCCCTAATAACTCTAGAACAATAAATAGATGTGATTCTGAGTTGGGCATTGTGCCATACACCTGTTATCTCAGCACTCTGCGAAGCTGGGGTAGAAGGACTCCACGCTCAAACCCAGCCTGGGCAACTTAGTGATTTAGCAAGATCCTGTCTCAAAAAATAAAAATAGACTGGGAAATATGGCTCAGTACCACAAAAAAAGTGATTATGAATTTATAAATAAAACATGTATGGAAATAAGATCTTACTATCAACCCTGCATTCAAAGATAACACTCATCAACAATTCTATAGCAGTGTAATAGAAACTGGAAGGGGCACAAAATGATAGAACATTGTAACTGTCCCTGAAAGATCACAGTGTGCTTGGAGGAACAGAGTATAAACACACGACAATTATAAAAGTATAAAAAATTCACTGAAACAATATGAGAAACATTTTGCAATTCAATTAAATATCCTAGTTTATTTTCTTTAAATCTAGTTTAAGAAATTATGTGTATGGAAAACTACATGTGTAACTTTTTCTTTCTAATCTTTTTCATTTCTTTATGGCCCATCTTTACATCACTGGAGTTTGCCTCAGATTATTATACAAAAGGAAGGAAAAAAGAAATAGAGAAATTTGAAGAAAGAGCAATTGCATGTTAATAGTTCCCAGCCATTCAAATTAGTTTATAAATGGTCTTTCAATTACAAAAAAGTCTGCATGCAGCTTATTAAGGGCATGTCAGAATTATTTTTAGCCACTGCTGTAACAGCATTATGAAAAATAAATATAGCTTTTCTATTTTAAAGCTGATTCTGTGAGTCAGTAGAACAGAGGACAAGCAAAAAGTACAGCTATAATTTTATGCAAATGTATAAGCCCCAATTCAATTATGTTACTGGAAAGTCCTGAAAGATAACTTAGAGACTGGAAGAAATCTGTAATGAGTAGATTGATGGGATGCTATTAATAAGACAATATAACCCATTGTATCTACCCTAATATTATTCTAAAGCACTTGATCAATACAAATGATAATTATAATTTATTTCTTATTATGTGCCAGTGTTTTACATATATTATCTCTAAACCTCCCTTAAATCTTGCAAGGTCATATTATTTCTGTTGTACAGGTCTGAAAATGGATAATCAGAGAGTAAAATATATAAAGGACATCTTCCTTATTAGCATTTTGTTAACAAAAATTTCCCCCTTTAAATTCACATTTGCAGGTTTTAAATTATAATTTATTCTATGTAAGTGCAATATAGGTAAGTCAGTCATGAAGTTGCAGATTTAATGGTTGCTTATATTTTCATTTCTTCTGTATTGCCTACTGTTTCTTGACTTTTTTAACTGAGTAGATTATTAATATAACATCTTCATTTCCTTTATTTGTTCTTTCATCTAGTTATTCAAATACATACTGAGGCTTGAATTTAAAATAGTTACACAGCCAGACATAGTGGTGCATCCCTCCCCCAGCACTAACTAGGGAGGCTGAGACAGGAGGATTACCATGAGTTGGAGGTCAGGCTTGGCTACATAGTGACTTCAAGGCCAGCCTGAATTATAGAGTGATACCCTGTCTCAAAAAAGTAATAATAAAAAAATAATTATGCATATGTATGGATAAGCATAACTGAAGAATATAGAATAATACACAATTTGGTTTAATAGTGATTATATCTGAGTATGCACAAATGAGTAGGAGTACTTATATCTTACTTTATATAAGTTTGTATTTTTTCTAAAATACACTAGTAATATTCATGTCTTGTGATAATTTTTTTACAAATTGGAATAAAGGCTTCTATTCAAAACCCAATTAAGGGTCCTGTGAGGGATAAAAGGTACAAAAATAATAGCAAGAGAGCAGGAGTAAAACCCACGTGGATCACTGTGGCATCCAGTTTCTAGTCACAAAGAAAAAGCTCCAGTCCATCATATAATTTTTTTTTAAATCCTGACATTACAGAACTAGACTGAAATGTATTAATATTCCACTCTTATATTTTCATAACAAACAAAAAAACAGGGAGAAGCTTATAAAACTAAAAATGGATCTCAACATTAACAGCTGAACTGAGAAAAGAATTAAAATGCTTTAATTAAAAAGTCACGAGTAGATGATAAAGTGTGTAGAAACTGAAAATTTACAAACTATTTGAAACCTGGAATCGCTGACTGTTCAGAAACTACACAGATGGACCATGGGTGGTGGTGAAGAGCAGAAACGGTTATGGATGAATCTGCATTGTTCTAGCTGCTCCCCATGCCACCAGTCTTGGAGGAAAGCCTGACACTGATTAGGTATTGAGCCAGGCTAATGCTGGCCTCAGATCCACTGATGCTAACCTGCCTATCAGTAGATCCTTCCACTGGGTTCGCAATTTTCATCTGCACCCCAGACATCTGATTGATTTTGGTGCCTTGATGGCCAATTATGCAGCCAATGAAATCGCTTGGGATGGTGAGTTCATGGGAAGTAGTCTGAGCAGATGCATCCAAACCTGCACTGAATCTGGTGTTGCCATGCATCATGGGAAAGTGAGACTGTTGTGTTGCCAACTGGTGCAGCTTGGTCAAATCTGGCTGTGGAATGGCATACTGTCCTTGAATGGTATAGGCCTCCAGAGGTGGTCCCTCCAGGTCAGGGTTGAGGCACCTAGATGAGGTGGTATGGGGAAAGCTTACACTGTTGCTACCTGTGCTGTACCTGTCCTGACCACCTACAAAGATCACTGGAGAACTCAATGGTTTGGGCTGATATGGGACGGTCACACCCTTCAGGAGGGACTGCGAGACAGTCTCCAATACGACCACCCAGATCTGTTTGACACATTCAGTGATGGATTGCAGGATGCCAGCAGTAGAGAAGGCCCACTCAGTTGAGTTAGGGAGCATATCTCCTGCCACTTGGACCTGATCCCCTGTACTCTCTCGTGTTTCCTTTATCTTGCAACCGCCTTTTCCAAGGAGACAGCCACACTGACTAGCAGGGATCACCAGCCTCAGAGTGACCTGGGGTCTACTGGCAGCTGTGCTATTGGCCATAGAGCTGTTGATGTCCTCTTCCAGTCTGTCGATGATCATAGCAAAGGCATTAAAGATGGCATAAAGTATGTCCAGCCAAAGTGATAATTCACTCAGGACAATTCCCTTCTGAGATGTTGATACATACACCACTCTGCTCACACATCTTCTTAACTGACTCTCCTTTCTTTGTGATGATACTGTCAACTTCCTTTCCATGTAAAAGTAGCTGGATGTTGAGAATATCATTTAATCCACCTTCAGTCACACTGGGATCCATGTCGAGTATTGTGGAGAGCTGAACTTTTTGAGTTGTCAAGTCTTTGGTCACTGGTGGGGGTCAAAGTCAAAAACTGGAGGTGTGAGGCGACTGAGGGGAAAAAGGGAGCAGATGGGAAAGGCCCGTAATAATTCTTTTTCAAACTCAGTTCCTAGGAGAGGCCACTACTCCTGGGCACTGTGATAAATTCTAAAAATACAAAGATGACTAAGGCATAATCCATCTGTTGAAATCTGCCTGGGAGAGTAGGGTCTGGTTTTGCAGAGTATGTTAACATTTGAACTTTTTTTTCCTAGTGGGGAAAAGTGGAGGTGGTTTCCAGAAAAGAGAAACAGTATGTGCAAGTCACAGATACACACGAGGGCTTTAAGGAAATAAGAACTGGATGTAGTGGTGCATTCCTGTAGTCCCTACAGTGGGGCATGGAGACAGGAGGATCTTCTTGAGTCTGAAGCCAACCTGGGTTATTTAGTGAGTTCAAGACCATCCAAGAATATATAGGGTGACTCTGTAACAACAACAACAACAATGAAAAAATGTCTGTGCAAAGGAGTGGTATGAAACATTATGAGGTTGGGTGTTGTTAGCTTAAGAAGGATTATATGTAATATGCCAAAAAGTTTGTTAACAGAGATAGCAGAGCAACTTTTTAGGCAAGTTAGAGGCACAGTTAAACTTGCTGGTAGGAGAAGACTGATGGGAGTGAGGAAACTGAAAAGGACATCAAAAAGTAGCTGTTGCCACCATTCAACAAGGGGAGTGAGATTTCAGGTCATGTCACAGCTCACATTACAAAGGTGTTCCAAAGTACAAGCAACAGGATTCCATTGACCAGCGTATCACATGGAGGTTAACAATTGAAGGTTTTAGTTTGGCAGACAATTCAAGCTGCATACTCCACTAAGTAAATATCCTTAAGCAAATGCTTTCATCATACACTGACTTCCTGCAGGCTATCATATCCAATGGATCTATGTTCTCCACAAAATCTTTCCCTTTAATTAACTGGACACAGAACTGCAAACCCTATTCTGTTATTACTACTTTATTACCTTTGTTTGGTTTCTCTTATTTTCATTGATGCCTTCTCCACTTAAGTATGCCAATTAAAGTTCTAAGGATCTTCCAAGACTTAGTGCATTAGTTTAGTCAATAAAGATTTGAGTATTTATATGCTGGATTTTGTTCTAGGTTCCCAGGAGTCAAAACTGAAAAGGAAGGGCCAGAATATAGCTCAGCAGCACAGTGTCTGCCTGGTAAGCACGAGGTTGTAAGTTAGATTTGTTCAACTCCCGGCACCCAAGGGGGAAAAAAAAGTGAAAACTGAAAAAAAGCTGGGTGTGATGGCTCACACTTCTAATCCTAGCACTCTGGGAGGTTTAGGTAGGAGGACTGCAAATTGGAGCCCAACCTGGGGAACTAAACAACTTATCAAGACCTTATTTTAAAATTAAAAGAAAAAAAAAAAGGCTGTGTGAAGACCATGAGTTCCATCCCCAGTATCACAAACAAAAACAAAAACAAACTAGAAAACCCCAAAAACTGAAATATAAGGGCCTCACTGTTAATGCTACTAATAGCACAATATGGTAGGGGCAGTTATAAAGATGGACACAGGGTGTCATGAAAACACTGAGAAAGGCTACTTATTTCCTTAAAGGGTAAGGATGGAAGAAATGAAATGGGTTTAGATTTAAAGGTAGAAGAAGGCATTTTAGGCAAAATGAACAATTTGACCAAAACCTGAGGATGAAAAATGCCACTCTAACCTGAAAGTGGGGAGAGACTGGGAGCCAGTGGGAATGCAGCAAGTTTGGTGGGAGACTGGGAATGGCACATGAATCTGGCGGTGCAGGACAGGTTGAATTATTATGACTTAAAAACTTAGTACTCTATTCTGTTGGTTGATGATTTGAACTACGTGAAAGAACCTGAGAACCCAAGGGAAAGACCCTGACATTTAGAACAGAGAAGAATGAGCTTTACTGTTTAAAGTGTATGATCCAAAGACTAATCTGTTAACATCTCTCTTCTTTTATCCCCAGGCCCCTTTGCAAAACTACTGCTGATGTCAAAATCTTTAAAGCTGATGGCTCACAAGATCAGATTTGGGTTAGACAGAATGTTTTGGCACTGCAGTGGACTTGATGAATATAGTGTGCCCTGAGAGTAGCTGGGAAGAGTTAGGAAGCTAGAGACACATGTCCTCATAAAAACTGATGAAGTATGCATTTATGTGCATCCAAGGAGGTCATCTGACTGAGAATCAGAAGAGAATTATAAAAATTATAGTTGAAAAGGTATGACAGAGCTGCAGAATCCATGAGACTCTTGAGAGATGGGCCATGAGTATCTGTAGTCATTTTTCTCCTGTAATACAGACTGAAGGTTGAGAAGTTGGGCCTCCTGCAGAGGCCCATGGCAGAGGACAGAGAAATTTTTTAGTGGTTGTAGAATGCTAGAATGACAAAACATGATTTAAAGAACTTCAATATGCAACTACAGTACTTTCCAAAGCCAGACTTAATCCGTTGGACAGGAAACTAAACAACTAAACTTCTAGCCTGACATGGCAACATATGCCTATAATTTCAGCGTTCTGGCAAGAGAATCCCAAATGTGAGCCCAGCCTGGGCAACTTAGCATGTCAGTGAGACCTTGCCTCAAAACAAAAATTAAAAAGGACTGGGTTAAGGCACTGGATTCAATCCTCAGTAGTGGAAAAATAAATAAAACCTAAATTTCTGAAAAATATAGTGCAATTTTCTGCTCTTTCAAAGTGCTGAGAAGTCTAAGCTAGGAGAATGGAATCTCAAGAACAGACCAGGAGTTAAGACTCAAGTGATGTTAAATGTAACTAAATTTGACCCAAGGATGCCTCCATACTAGACTCCTTACATAGTGAACTGCAGCCTTTCTTAGGGTAAAACTAATCAAAAGTCTAAACTAGGAATATTCTTTTGTAACTAATAGTAGTCTTAGCCAATCACAACCGAGCTTCACTCTCAGGCAGGAAAAATGTTTAAAAAGTGGATTCTCTATACCTCATTTTCATTTTCTGTACCTCACATCAGTTTTCTGTATGAAGTGCTTTCCGAACAAGTAGTGTTACAGGCAACTGAGTTAGATAGAAATATTATGGGCAGTCAGACAGGGCTAGGCCCTCAAAGGAACCGGTACAGAGGACCAGATATCTTGTGACCTTGGAAGAGACACACACCTCTTTCTGTGGGCCAGATCTCAAGACAAAAGGCAAAACAAATGCAACCATACCCTAAGTACAAGCATTAGGGATTCCAGATGGATCATCTTGAGAAGCCAGGAATTACCATCCCAATCCCCTAATCCGTAAGAATGCTCTCTTACTACGTGACTCGCTTCCCCATTTGTCCTTGATTTGGTCAATCTCACCTGAACAATTAATCTTATTGGTTGACCACAGTTCTGTCCCACCTCAAGCCCATCTGCCTGTGAGTTCCCAGTTTTCCCCATCAGAGTTTTACTCTATAAAAGTCACTAGAAAAGATAGTCTTTGGCAACCCACTCGGGACCCCTTCTGTCTCTCTCTCTGACAGAAGCTTTCTTTCTCTCAACAAATATATTCTGCTCTTACCCTCTGTTGTTCCTAAAATTCATTCTTCAATTTTAGAGAACATGAACTTGCACCGGACATATAGTAGGTTGGGAGTTTTATTCCCCTATATTATATCATTTGGAGGTCTGGGGTCATTTTTCCTATATCAGTAGCAGGTAGGAGTGATCTGAACCTGTCCTGGTTCTGAGACCTTCCTAATTCTAGAATCATAGATAAAAGGCAATTGAGATCTGTGAAACTAGAATTATTGTAATTTTGCCGTTCAGTACTAGTAAACTGACACTAATGTTCACAATCTTTTTCCTCTGGGTACTTTCTAATTTGTATGTGGCTAAAGATGGAGACGTCAAGTTTAATCCCTACCCCTAGATTACTGTTCATGACAGAAGAACTGGAAGTGCTGAAGTAGAGGCGAGGACATAGCAGGGTGGCTGCAGCAGTTGGACATGACCTGCCAACTGAAGGGACTTTTTGTTTTTGTTTTTGTTTTCCCCAACTGATGTTTTATTTTAATTTTTTAACACCAAGTACATTTACTAGAAAAGAAGAAAGTTATGAAATATCCTCATCTCCTTCCTTAAGAAATTAGAACTAAAAGACAGAATAAAACCACGAACAAATAGAAGAAAATAATAAAGATCAGAAAACACAATCCCTTATCAAAATGCCAACATCATTTTTCATAAAAATTAACATTTTAATTCTTACATTTCTCTATAAATACAAAAGATTCAGAATAGTCTAAATAACTTTGATAAAGGAACAAAATTAGAGCTCCAACCCTCCCCAATCCCACGACATCACAAAGTTACACCAATCTTGACAAAACAGCATTGATATCAAGATAAACCACCAAGGTACCAATAGGAAGTCCCAAAATAAATACCCACATAATAGACAATTGATTTCTGGCAAAGATTCAAAAGCAATTAAGTGGAGGAAGAATTGTATTTGAAGGGACTATTTTTTCTTTTTTTTTTTCTTTTTTTTTTTTTGCAGCACCAGGGATCAAACTCACAACTTTGCACCTGCCAGACAGGCACTTAAGCCACTGAGCCAAACTCCCAGTCCTAGTTTCTTGAGGCAAGGTCACACTATGTAGCTCAGGCTGGCCTTGTGCTCGCGTTGTAGCCCAAACCAGCCTTGAACTCACAACGCTCCTCCTACCTCAGCCTCCCAAGTGCTGGGATTAAAGGCGTGCACCACCACGCCTGGCTTGAAGAGACTTGTTAACCACAGGTTCAGAGCAGCTGCTCCTGAGCCAGACATGAGATCAAGCCAAGCCTTGCACTTAACATGTCTTCTTGTTTGTTTGTTTGTTTGTCTAGGCAGGGTCTTACTATATAGACCAGGTCAGCCTTGAACTCACAGAAATTCTCCTGCCTCAGCCTCCTGAGTACTGAGATTATAGGTATGCACCACCACACATGGCCTGGTACAAATTTTCTGACACAAAAAGACACTGAAACTGGCACCGGATGCCAGTCTTCTAACATAAACTCATGTGGAACCACCTGGATCAACTATCAAAAACGATTGAAAAAGACAGCAGAAACTGACTTTGTGCCTCTGTTCTTCTGTTCTTGTAGTGGTTATTTTAACAGGATATATCTTTTTCCTTCATAGCAACCTCTTCTTTTTCTTCTTATTTTTGCTTTAATAAACAGTAACTTTTCACATTCACCAATTGTGCTGAGCAATTCCCTGAACGGGACAATAAGAGCCTAGAAAACACCATTGGTCCCTATTCCCTCTGATAAGTGCTTTTGTGATTGCATAGAGCAAATGTAATGACACTGGATGTCTGAGAGGCTGCAGATATATGGGTGGTTTCCCTCTTCAGATGTTGGCCTAAGTCTGAATCACCAAGGAACAAAAGGCTAAAACTCTGAATTAAAAATACTGAAAGGCAGGCTGCAGTTTCCTGTGGTCTCTGCATCCTGAGGAAACAAAGGCAGTCCTAGAGGACTATGTAGAATAAACAAGGGCAAACCAGACTGTTTGAACCTGATAAAACTGCAAGACACCCTCAAATATGCAAGGTCCTGATGGCATTGAGATGATCATCTTTCGCGATTTAGCCAGCACAGCCAATGGTGAGTCTTCTTGGATAGAAGATATTATCTAGAGTTTTTACAGTTTATATGCATTGTGTATCTTGACACTTTAACTGTGATTAAGAAGTTCAAAAAATAAAACAATACCAACAAAGGAACTCATAAAAAGACTATGTTAAAAATCAAATGATAATTCTAGAACTGAAAAAACACATCTGGAAGATACAATATTTGAAATTGAGTGGCTAGATGGAAATAGCAAAGGATAGAATAAGTGAACTGGAGGTCAATACGAAATTTCCAAACTAAAGCACAGAGTGGGGAGAAAAGAAAAAAAAAACCACAAAATAGATCTTGAAGCATGTGGGACACAGTCAAATGACTGAATATATTTTTTACTTGGGTCTTAAAAGGGAAGAAATAGAATGGGTGGAAAAGTTATATTTGTTGAAATAATAGCTAAGATTTTCCAAAACTGTCCAAGTGGTCTAAGATTCTTATATCAAAGAGAAAATGGATTTTGTATTATGCTGCAGTGATCAAGAATGGATCTTTAAATTTAGAGTAATTGTAACAGAAAATCCCCCCCACATACACACACCAGCCAGTATACTTCAGTTTCTTAGTTGCCCAGGTAATAGTTTCTGTTCCAGTTCCAGTTGTTTCTGTCTCTTAGAAATGGCTGGTCACTGTGATGCATAGCTGGTCACTATGATACACATTGTATAAACCAATTCCCAATTGACAAGCCATTCTGCTTCTATACTTCCTGCTTGCTTATCCTGTATAAGCCCGAGACCACCAGAGATCAGGGTCTGTAACTTTGGGAATGATCCTGATTAGTGCCCATTGACATAAAATAAATTTACCTCCAAATTCTAGCTGTCATTTCAGTGTTTCTGCTTGCTGTTGCATTTGTTGTATTGGCCAGGAACCATGCTAACCTCTTTGGTCAAAAGTCATGGCCCTCGCAGATAGAGCAAGGGCCACTCCAGGTCTTGATGGGAAGGCATGACTTCAAGATTTCTCAAGTCCCCTCAGAGGGCTGGAGGAAGATTCCTGGATCTCTGCTTGAGCAGCTCACATTGGACCCCAAAGAGATGAGGACACTGTCTGTCTGTCTGTCTGCCAGCCTGCCTGATTCTGGTAAGACCCCTAGGGGCACTCCAGTTAGTTGGTCTTTCAGTCCTGCTCAGTTCAAGCAGAGGAGCTTGATCAACTCTTGTTAGTTCAGGCCACCCTCAAGGAAAGAGGAGTTGGAATGTTTAACCTCTGAGTGCCTGCTGAATGACTGTATGGGTGAGTGGAATGGACAGTTAAGTAATAGCCTGCTCCATCTGTACACCAAGACTGGAAGTACTGGTCTCCATGGCAGATTGAGCCTTCACCTGTGGTTCTGTGGCAATCAACATATGGCATAACATAGACCTCACACTCTCCTTAGCTAAGTGGTACCTAAGTCCCTATGAGGACGTGAGCAGGTGGGCATCTAAATGGTTTCTCTGTGAGGGGCACCCACCCTTTACCTGTTGCACCATCATTCAAGGGTACACAACACACAGAAAATTAGAGATGGTAACTTATTGGTTAAAATCCACAGTCCCTGACTGCAGGAAAAAGGGCTTTTATGGAGTTAAAAATGAAACCAAACTGCTGCCTGTATCCCAAAGAAAAGAAGAAAGAGGAGGAGGAGGAGGAGGAGAAGGAGGAGAGGGAGGAGGAGGAGAAGACGAAGAAGAAGACGACAACAAAGACGAAGAAGACAAAGACAATGAAGAAGACGACGACGAAGACGATGAAGATGAAGATGAAGATGAAGAAGACCAAGGCGAAGAAGAAGATAAAGAAGTTGAAGAAGATGAAAAAGAAGAAGAAGAAGAAGAAGGAGAAGGAGAAGGAGAAGGAGAAGAAGAGAATTCTGAATTCATTTTTTTTATTTAAGCAAAGAAAAAACAGAAAAAAAGACATATAAAACAAAGACAACAAGCAAAAGAGACAAACAAATGACTAAATACACAACAGTAACATTGCAGGTTTACAAAACAGGATGATAGAAACTTGACGATGGCTGCAATATTGCGTATCATTATCTTTAAAATGGTTGCTTACATTAACAGATACAGACATGCAAAATTGATCTAATCATATCAGTATTAATTATTCTTTCTCAATAATGAATTCATTCAGCAGTGTGTTCACTTTAGTTATCTTACATATACATATGTACAGGTCTATATCTTTTCCTCCTCCCTTTTCTCCTTCCACCTTTTCTTCCCAATTACTTTTACTCTTTGAGCTGTTCTCTACCCTTACGTAGCATTTATTATAGATTTTGGATCATATATACTTTTCTGTTTCTTACACTAGGGAGACAATACGGTATTTACACATGTGGGTTTGATTTATCTCATTTATGAGTATGGTCTCAAGTTGTGACCATTTACTTACAAAAGTCTCAATGCAATCTTTCTTAATAGCTGAGTAGTACTCCATTGTATAAAAATACATCTTTTTTATCCATTCTTTGATTGATGGGCACTTGGGTTGTTTCCAAGATCTGGCTATTACAAATTGGGTTGCTATAAACATGGGTGCACAGATATCACTGTGATATGATGTTTTCAATTCTTCTGGGAAAATGCCCAGAAGTGGGATAGCTGGGTTGAATGGGATCTCTAATCCTAGCTTCTTGAGGAATCTCCACACTGTTTTCCACAATGGTTGCACCAATCTACACTTGCACAAGCAGTGGAGAAGAGTTCCTTTTTCCCCACAGCCCCTCCAGCATTTGTTGTTGGTTGATTTTTTAATCTTGGCCATTCTTTCTGGAGTGAGATGGAATCTCAGCATTGTTTTAATTTGCATTTCCCGAATGACCATTGATGTTGAACATTTTTTCATCTATTTATTTGTCATTTGTATTTCTTTCTCTGAGAAGTGTGTATTCATCTCAGATGCCCATTTTTGGATTGGGTCCTTGAATTTTAGAGGCCTGATTTCTTTTAATTCTTTATATGTTTTAGATAGAACTCCTTTGTCTGATGGACAATTGGCTAAGATATTTTCCCAGTTTGTGGGTTTTCTTTTCACTCTGTTGGAGATTTCCTTTGACAAGCAAAAACTTTTTAGTAGGATGAGATCCCAGGTGTTGATTCTGGGGAAAGTTTCCCATGCAATCTGATTTTTGTTCATGAACTCTCTGCCTACTCCTATGTCATCGAGATTTTTACCTACTCTGTCTTCTAGTAAGTTTAGTGGCTCTGTTTTTATATTCAGATCTTTGATCCATTTTGACTTTATTTTAGTGCATGGTGATAGGCATGGATCTAGTTTTAGTTTAAAGCATATAGAAAGCCAGTTTCTCCAGCACCATTTGTTAAAGAGGCTGTCTTTCTTCCAATGTACATCATTGGCCCCTTCGTCAAAGATGAGGTGGCTAAGTGTGTTTGTAGTTGTGGCTGCATCTCCTAATCTATTCCATTGATCTTCAGGTCTGTTTTGATTCCAGTACCATGCTGATTTTATCACAGTAGCTTTGTAGTATAGTTTCAAGTCAGGGATTGTGATGCCTCCTGCCTTCTCTTTGTTGCCCAGAATTGCCTTTGCTATTCTAGATCTTTTCTGGTTCCAGATGAATTTCAGGAATGCTTTCTCTAGCTCTGTGAGGTAGGCAAGTGGTATTTTGATTGGGATTGCATTAAATCTGTAAAATAACTTTGGGAGAATGGCCATTTTCATGATGTTTATTCTTCCTATCCATGAACAGGGAATATCTTTCCATTTTCTGCAATCTTCTTTGATTTCAGAAGAGAATACTGCCCTGGCACCCTCGTTGGCCATCACAGTTGCTGTCAACACCTATAGCTTCACTCCCTGCTCCCAATTTGTCCACTTCCAGCCAACTGGACTGATTCCAGCTAGCCACTGCCTGCATTTAGCACACAACTCTCCTGCCCCCATCCAGACGCACCTATTCTGGTCATATGGTGTCATGTAACACCCACCCAAAATGACTGTAGGCAATCCCTTTGGAGTTCCACATTTTGACTGAGGAAAAATTGGACTGTCAGCACTGAGAAATGAATTGCGCCCTGTTGGGCCTGAACAGATAGAACAGACTGAGCTCTGGCAAATTGGGCACCCAAGAGCTCACAGTCACTGCAAAAGTCAGGAGCATATCTGTGACTTTCCTGATAGACAATGGAACAGAACTCTCTGCCTTCAAAAGTTCCCTCTATCAAAAAAGTTACTGAACAGTGTGGTACTAGTATCTTTCATTGGATTCATTCCTAAGAATCCCATTTTTAAACCTATTCTTTTGTTTCCTACTTGTATATGTTTGATATATAGAAAAATAAATTATAGTATTCAGCTTTTATCTTGTAACCTTGCTAAATTTACTTTTTAAAGATTTGTAGAATTTTAAAGCTTTTACCTTTTTAATTATGTTGCCTCCAAACAGTGATACTATTTCTTCATTTCCAATCTATATGCCACTGAAGACATATGAATTGATGGGGTAGAATGGAGAATCCAGAAATAAACCTCCATGGTCAGTTGATTATCAACAATGGTACTAAGACCATTCAAAGGGAAATAAGACTTTCAACAAAATTTTATATCAGTTTGATCTTTAGAAAGTCCTGTTTACAAGGTTTGCTTTTGGCTGCCATCCAGGAACTGGGATTTTAAAATTTTCCCTAAGAGATAAAATTGTGTCTGCTATGCTAGCCCAATTAAAAACAATGTGATTTCAGTTATCCTCAGAAAAAGTGGTGGAAACATATATCAGTTACAAAGTTAAAGAAGCACTGTAGACATTATTCAACATGAAAAAAAAGGTAATGATTAGTTAGTTTTTACAAATGAAATCAGATGAATCTCGACCTGCTCTCTTACCTGTAAAATGTAATTTCAGAGCTAAAAGAGAAGTGATGTAAAAAGTGAGAGGGTTCAGGTGCTGCTCAGTGGAGAACGAGAGAGAGAGACAGAGAGAGAGAGAGAGAGAGAGAGATCATGAGAGAACACATTAAGAACATTCACAAATAACCTGCATTTTCATCTTTTTTTTTTTTTTTTTCAGTACTCACGATTTTCCTCAGGGCCTGAGCTACGGTACATCCCGAGCCTTTTTAAAATTCTGACACGTTCTCGCTAAGCTGCCTAGTGTGGAATCGAACTTGTGTTCCTTCCTCCCACGTTTTCCCAGAGTACACCACCATGCCTGGCTGCTTATATTACATTTCAGGGCTATTAAATTGTGCTTCATATGCCTGAAAGAAAAAACCTTGAAAATTTTAGCTTATAATTGATAGAACTGAGTATTTTTGTAAAATTCAGATTTTTAGATTAATAATCATTTAAAAGATTTATACAAACTATAAAGACAAACAGTATTGTTCACAACTCAAAACACACTGAAGTTCTATATATGGCCATACAAAAACATTTATCACACTTTCTTTGACTTGTTTGGAAAAGAGTGAGTTACAGGACTGATGAGTCTACTGCAGAACTCAAATATTAAAACTTCAACTGAACTGGATTGAGTCCAGTTCAAATAGGCTACCAATAAAGACACACAAATATCTTCATGACCAAAAAAAACCTCTAAGAAAATATCCTAATCTCTCCATTTTAAAAAAATACATAGCCAGGCGTGATGGCGCATGCCTTTAATTCCAGCACGAGGGAGGCTGAGGTAGGAGGAGCGTTGTGAGTTCGAGGCCGGCCTGAGCTACATAGTGCGACCCTGCCTCAAAAAACTAGGGCTGGGTGATTGGCTCAATGGCTTAAGCGCCTGTCTGGCAGGCGTGAGGCTGTGAGTTCGATCCCCAGTGCCACAAAAAAAAAAAACAAAAAAAAAACTGGGGTTGGGGCATAGCTTAGTAGTGCTCATATAGCACGTGGAAAGCCCTAGATTCTATCCCGTACTGTGACAAAGTAAAAGCAATGTAATACTACAATAGGTTATTGTTATCATTCATTACTATCTTTTTTAAGTAACTCTTTCAACTATTAATTCTTAGGGTTGCCCTTGGGCTGTTTGTATGTGTACCCTAGTATTTTTTTGGTCCTTTGAAATTAATAATGTATTTGATTTATGAAGTAAATATTCAGTTTTCTCATCACATTGGGGGAGTAGTGGAAAAGAGAAAGTAAAAATGATAATTTTATATGGTTTAGACAGGTATGTTTAAACTTGTATTTCTGGAGTCATAGGTTTTTGAGACAGTTGGGGGATGGTGTGGAGGTTGTCCTTTCAACTTGTATAACTGACTTATCATATGCGGCATTTACAAATACCCAGAATCCAGTTGTAAGACAATTTTCAGTTACGTCTAGAAACTGATCACTTCGAGAGGTGGGATCCTCAATACCCAAGGTTATCCATTTTCAACACTAAGGAGGTCCTTAAACGAATGCTTAATTTATCAAAAGGCTCCTGGGTTTTGAATTTAGTTTTAAAAAGTAACTGACATTTTCTTTCTTAGAACTAAGCAAAACTAATATAACCAACGTGGTGATCTGACTGACCACTATGCCACTATTAACTTAAATTTTGAGTTAATTATGAGTCATTAGGTGTCTGATTGTACAATTCATATGAAAGCAAAGGCAAACAAGAGTTAGGCAAGTTTCAAAAACTTTAATAAGGGGGGGAAGACACTTCTAAAAATATATGCCAACAAATTAGAAGTTTCAAAAAATTAGTGAAAGATATTCAAGAAATAAAACCCTCTATTATCAAAATTAAAGACTTAAAATTTACTGATGTTGAGTGTTCAAATTCAGGGCAAACGTAGTTTATAATAATAAAGCTAGTAGTTTTTCATGATATGGTGGTTGTAAAACATCACTTAATATAGTTACTTTTTAAAGCCTATACTTTCTTAAACATCCATTTTACAACTTTGTAATTATTTTACATTCATTCATAAAGATATTTTCTAACAATTTATTTTGTTTTAATAATACTGAAACAAGATGAAAGAATCGAGTGACTTAAATGTTTTGCTAATAACTACATCAATCACAGATTCTTGCACATTTATACCTAGTGATTAATCAGAAGAGCTACGACTATACCTAAAAATAAAACACTGAAGTTTGATATACATGCTAAACATTAAAGAGATGTATTTTTCCAAACCAAAACATTAGAACTTTTTTTGTTTCTGTAAAACCTAGAAAGACAACTGGTCTATTTAAATCACTTTTAGCTATCAATTTATAAAAAGAGAGAAGCATCATTTAAAATTTTTGGTAACTTCAAAAGTAAAATACAGATTTTTTTTCAAATTCAAATGGCATTCTATTTTAGAAACTGTAGATTTTAAAATATTAAGAAATATATTTCTGTAAACAATCCATCTTAGATTTGAGCCAAATGAAACCCCAACTTCTTTTAAATTCTCATCTACAGCAAGGGGCCAACTAAATCATCTTACAGACAGACAATTTAGTAAAGAGATGCTAATATAAAGCAAATTTATATGTAAGTAGTAATGGTGATTAATACCAAATATAGTAGTTCTCATTTTTATAGTTTGGGAACAATTTTCATGGGAAATTTTATAGAGTTTTGATCCTTAGTTATAGATAAGTAAATTTTGTTTAATTAATCAAGACAAATAGTAGAAAAAGCATTTTATTTATATGGAAAAAGCTACAGTAAGATCTGTAAAAGGTGTCAATATAATATTGCCTATACAGAAAAAAATTCAAATGTGAATAGCAACAAATAAAAGTTACACATCTTCCTACTTAGCAGTGCAATTAATTCACATTTTAATAAAGTTAAGTCAAGTATAACAAAATCAAAACAAGTGTTTCTCCATAATCAATATACTGAGAATTACAGTGTAAAGATCATTTCAGGTTTAAGAAATCTGCAATCAATCTACAGAATATCCTAAGACAAGGGAGACACAGTTAATTCATTTAATTATCAGCTGTTGGCATTTTTCAATACTGTTCACAGGAAAAACATAATGAGTTGACATACACGTAAATAGAATATATTTAGTCTATACAGTAAAAAAATACAAATTATAAAGTGAGCTAACAAAGAATGAAATCTGAATACAGATTTATAAAAGTGACGACTTCTCAGACAACACATACAGTATTTCTCATGTAAAAACATCTAGTTTCAGCAAAAAATAATTTGGTTGCTTTTCAGCTGCATTGTAGATCTTGTAAGCTGAAGATGCAGATGTCCAAGTTCCTTAAAAACCATGATAAATGTCTTTCTCAATGCATACAAAATGATAAATGCTCTCATCACAGTCTTAAGGGTACTTTTGGAAGTTTTCGTCTTGCTTCAGAAATACATTTAAAATGGGTAAAAATCAAAGGGTTTCATGGTACAACGAAACAGTAAACAGTGCTCAATTTACTGCTAATGTTGAAAAAATCTAGATTTTACAGTACTCTGTTATATATGAAAGGTTCTTTTGATTTTACATTGCATATTTCTGAGTCCATTCTCTTGCGTGTCTGTTGTATCTGTAGGCATACAAAAGGATACAGTAAAATATACAAATCTAATCTTTTATAAACATTGTCTATGAGAACTATATATTCTACCTTCTCATGGCTTTTTTTTTTTCTTTCTTTTTTAGGATAAGAGTCTCATGTTGCCCCATTTGGCCCTGAACTTGTAAATGTCTTGCCTCAGTCTCTCAAGCAGCTGGGATTACAGGTATGCACTGTCACATATGGCCCTTCTCATGCTTACTTGCAATAATCATACCTATACAAATTATTAAGTCAATGTGACATAGACTCATACACAGAGAAAACAGAAAACAAATGATTATTTTTAACTTGTGGATTTCCTGGTAAGCCATATGAAAATGTACCTTAAAAAAAAAAAAAACACACACAGACACTAACCTTTAATAGAAATCTATAAAAGTCAACTCAATGAGTATTATCTGCAAAATGCAAATAAACCTATGATCAAGTAGCTTTCAGGCAGCTTGAAAATAAGGTTGGTATGAGTGGGTAAAGAGCTCAATTCCCTTCCCAGGAAGAGACAGAGAACACAATACATAATCCTCTTCAATCACTAAATTCTTTCATTTTTAATCCACTGCCTAGAATTATAAATAGATATTGTGCAAATGCTAAACATGTACTACTAAAATAATAAATGGAAAAAAATCAAAATTTTTCTATAAAAAGAAAGGTATACCTGACTAAAAAAAAGATAAATTTAATTTAAGCATAATTAAACAGACTTAAAAATATAAGGAGAACACCCATGTCTTGGCAGACTGTACAGAGATACACCCAAATGGAAACTAACAGAAGTATATACTTACTTTTCTTTGTCTGATTTATAGATCTGTGCAATATCTGGTACTAAGGGGTCATCTGGATTAGGATCACAAAGTAGAGAACATATGGACAATAAAACTAGATTTAAAAGAGAACACTGTATTAGATAATGACCCTTCTACTTTATACAACTTACACATGAAAATAATTTTACAAAATATAGGTAGTGAACTATAAAACATTATAAAAAAATGAAACCATCAAATTACATTTAGATTAACTTTAGTAGTATCACTGATTTTCAAAATTATAAAATTATCATAAAACATATATCATGAGTAAATAACATTCCTTTTGAAGTTTCAAACTCTATTTGAATTTTTTTATTTAAAAAATGTGAACTTCCAAAGTAGTTATTGACAACCTTTCAATTAAAGAATGCTTTACAAAACAATCAAATTATAATTAACAGTTGAAATCATTTTGGACATTACAGTTGTGGCATTTTACTCTGGTTAGACATAGACTCTGTTTAAAAAAGGAAGATTTAGCCAGGTGTGGTGGCGCACGTCTTTAATTCCAGCACTTGGGAGGCTGAGGTAGGAGGAGCGTTGTAAGTTCAAGGCCGGCTTGGGCTACATAGTGTAACCCTGCCTCAAAAAACTAGGGCCGAGAGTATGGCTCAGTGGCTTTAGCATCTATCTGGCAGGCGTTAAGTTGTGAGTTCGATTCCCCGGTGCCACCAAAAAAAAAAAAAAAGATTTGCAAGGCTTTTAAAAATTAATCTTTTATTCCATGTACCTTATTTGTGTTACATGCATTTAAAAATAATGTGAACTATCATTACATAACTTGACATTAAAAAATATAAACAAAAACTGAAAAATACTGGTTGCTATCAAAATACTGAAGGAAACAATGATACTTAATCTGCAACAGGAGGGAACCGATTCTGGTCCTGTTTTTCTTCTTTGCGTGCACTGACTACTTATGAGGGGTACATGGAACCTCTGAAACAATCTCGCATTTCTGTCCTCCCTCTGATACTGTTTTCCTTTATCTTTTCCTACTCTTTCCAGCTGTACCTCAGACAAAGAATTACTATCAAGAACATATATAAAAAACTAAAAAAAAAAAAAAAAAAAAATCAGTCCTCCCAGATTTAAAGACCCAATCCAAAAATGGGCATCTGAGATGAATACACACTTTTCAGATGAAGAAATACAAACAGCAAATAAATATGTGAAAAATGTTCAGCATCACTGGTTATGCAAGAAATGCAAATTAAAACAACACTGAGATTCCACCTGACGCCAGAAAGAATGGCTACCATCAAGAAATGAACAAATAAATGCTGGACGGGCTGTGGAGAAAAAGGAAGCCTTCTCCACTGTTGGTGGGAGTGCCGACTGGTGCCACCACTGTGGAAATCAGTGTGGAGATTCCTCAAAAAACTAAAACTACAAGTCCCATTTGACCCAGGAATTCCCCTTCTGGGTAGCTTCCCAAAATAATTTATTTATTAATTTTTTTTGGTACCGGGGATCGAACTCACAACCTTGCACTTGCCAGACAGGCGCTTGTGCCACTGAGCTAAATCTTGGCCCAGCTTCCCAAAAGAATTAAAAACATCCTACCACAGCAACGTATATGCACCCATGTTTATAGCAGCAAAATTTGTAATAACCAGATCTTGGAAACAACTTAAATGCCCATCCACTGAGGAATGGATAAAAAAAAGACATGGTATTTTTATACAATGGAGTACTACTCAGCCATAAAGAAGGACAAACTGCAGACTTTCATATGTAAACGGATGTAACTTGAGACCATATTCATAAGTGAAATAAATCAGACACGTACTATCTCACTAGTGTGAGACACTGAAAGAAACAACATATGTATATGTACACATATACTTATATGTTTATGTATATATGTGTATGTATATAAAAAATAGTAAAGACAGTTACACTAGTGATTTCTCTGAGTTCACTGATGAGAAAGACTTGTGCTGGTACTGTTCAGACAACTGAAGGCAGATGTCTTGTGCTCTGGGTGAATGATTTGGGGATGACAATGTGTAATGTATGTACCACTGCTGCCCCGACTGACATGTTTTGAAATTTTGTTTTAGGTTTTTTCTTTTTTCTCTTTGAAATAAAATGGATTTAAAAAAAAAATTTTTTTTAAGGTATTAAAAAACCAGTGAATTTCAAGAGCACTAAGTTACTCTTCAATGTGCGCTGGGAGTGTGGTCCGATGATGAGCACTTGACTAGCACGCCTGAGACCTTGGGTTCAATCCCTAACGCTAAGCTGTAAGAAAGAAAGAGAAACAGTGCCAAGGACCGGGGAAAAACCAAATATTTCATCTTCTTCTTCTTCCATCTGTCCAATATAAGCCTTGTATATTAAACTGACAGGGTAGACTTTCTGGGCTCACTTACATCTTTGGAATGTTTTCAGAATAAACATAATAAAAAGCAAAATAGAATGTAGAATTAAGTGAAAAAAAAAACAAGTAAATTAGTGAGGTCTCAGCTGCCTAAGCGAGAGTGAAATTCCTCATCTCCCCACTCCTGCTGCTATGAGCCTTGTACCCTGATTTCACCACCATGAGAACAAGCCAAATGATTTAAGATAAAGAAAAAAGTAGCAATTAACATTTATCTGAGTACTCACTTATGTGTCAGATGCATGGTGAGCCTAGAGCATGTAGTAGTGCCATCACAATGTTATTTCACATACGAGGAAACTGAAGCTATTTAAATTCTCAAAGGACAGTTTCCAGAAGCCAAGGACACTACTTTTTGTAAAAAGCTACCAATGTCAGAAGATCAGTATTCAGCATCTGGCAGTCTGCCACTTCTTTTCTTTTCTTTTCTTTTTTTTTTTTTTTTGGTACCAGGGAATGAACTCACAACCTTGTGCCTGCCAGGCAGGTGCTTAGGCCACTGAGCTAAAACCCTGGGCCTACTTTTTGAGACAGGGTCTCACTATGCAGTTCAGACTGGCCTTGAACTCACTTGGTAGCCCAGACTGATCTCAAACTCACAGCGATCCTCCTGCCTCAGCCTCCCAAGTGCTGGGATTAAAGGCGTGCACCACCACACCCACCTTTGTCATTTCTTTTAAATGATAAGGACTTAGCTGTTTATGCCAAATGACACTGATTTTATGACACCATTGCAGGAAAGAGTACATTAATTTGAATAACCATTTCACATACAATCTTTCTTTATTCAGTGCACAACAGATTCACTATATGAAAGGTTTAAAAAAGGAAACTAGAATCTGTATGAACATTTTAAATAAGCATTTTAGATCAGAAAACTTGCAGTCATAAATAATTGTCCCAAAAACTTATTTACTCAATACTTAAAAAATGGTTATGGCTCTGAACTCTGCTTCATATAAACTTCACCATTTTTAAAAGTTATATATATTCAGGTATCATTGATTTAAATAATTAAGAAATGACCACAGATGCTTCCCATCAATCCTTCAAGAGAATAATTTTCTTTAATTTTAGAAAAATGGAAAATAGGGTAGTTACTTCAGGGGCAGAGACTTCTAACCCCAACTGTATTTTCCCAACTGGCAGGCTCTCTTGTATTAAAGAAGTGAGACACAAAGCATGCTGGCATAGTAAATACTTTTGGTAATAAAACAACACTGACTTCCCAGGACCAATGTATATAACTGCAATTTAGCAAACAATCAAATACATTTGTGAAAGTTGAGATTCAGCATGGATTATGTGTCAGTCATTATAACGATGCTATTGATCATTCAAAATTTATATTAACATGCTATCTTACTGTAAAATATAAAATACTGTATCTCTCCTTTTCAAACATTTACTTTATCAGCCAAATCTAGGTTTTTTGGTTGTTGTTTGATGAAGTAAACAGCTATAAAGTTTTGTTCATTACTGTCAATAGATAATTCCATTCAATGAATGGGACAACTGGACCCCAAATCTTTTAAATACTATCTCTTTCCCTCTTTTTTTAAAGACAAAACCCTAGCTAAAAAGGGTATTCTTACACTTCTAGTTCTAATATTTTAAATCTCTTCTCATTTTATCATTTACATTTGCCCGTTCATACCCCACATACCTCAAACGTTAACTATAAAAGCCAGAGTACTGTAAGAGCAAATCCAGGGCCAGGGATTTAGCTCAGTGGCACAAGCACTTGCCTGGCATGTGTGAGGTGGTGAGTTCGATCCTTGGTTAAAAAAAAAAAAAAAAGACAGCTCTGTGCCCAAAAAAGCAAAACAAAATTAAAACAGGAGAAAGCACAGTAGATTGGTCTTTTTAAAACACTGGTCTCTGGATGCTTGTACTGCATTTTTCCTGTTTTGCTGTTTATCAATGGTTCTAAATTGGATAGTTGATATTACCTTTTGATACAGTCAAAGCTGGTGACCACTGTGACCTCAGGATATCAAGACAAATACTTCCATTACTGTTTATATTTGGATGGTAAATTTTTGTTGTGAAAGCAATCTAAACAAACAAACAAAAAAAACAACAATACAGTGATAATCCTTGAATTATGAACATAACAGAATGAATTTGCTCTAGGGTAAAACATCTTCAACTTTATACAGCCTTAGAGAAGAAATGCATTTATGCAATTTGATTGAATGCTTTGAGGTATAAGCAGTTCTAGCAACAGAGAATTTAAAAGTAACTCCATTACCCTGTTTCCTCCCCAAAGAATTGAGAAGTATTCTGGAGTGAGAAATAAGTCAGTCTACACTACCTGGCATGACTGGTTGAGTGGCACCTGGGGCAATTAACTTGTTTTTCATCATACCTCAAAGTAATCCTCTTCTTCATCTGACTATCAGTAACACCTGCAGGTGCCAATTGGCTCTAAACACAGGGTGTTGAACTTGTTTCAGGGCCAAGTTGAGAGACCTCAACTTGTTGTCTGTCCTAAGACATGCACCAAGATTCTGAATTTTCCCCAGGAATTGCTGTCCTATGTCATCTGTATGATTTTAATCAGGTGTCCTGAGTGACAGATCTGTTCACCTTCTTACTCCTTCATATCCCCATCATCTGCTTCCTAAATCTTTACAGCTCGTTACATAAGCTCATTAAACATGCTCTTATCTCCCCTCCGCGTTAAATGACAGGAGGAGGACATATTTACTTCTGTAGCCCCCACTGTAGCAGGACAGACAGTGTCAGTGCTCAATGAATTTGTTGAATACTTTAAAAGAAAAGGTCAGCTTTGGAAAGATAATCATTGTACAGAAAAGTTTCACTCCTGACTATAAAAACTTCCCCAATTACATGCATTAAAAAAAAAAAAAGGCAAGAAACTAATTTATACAGTAGATTGGTCTTTCGTTTTACAAACGTAATACAATATTTGCGCGAGAAAGCATATTTTTGACTCACTGGTTTTATAGGACAGTTTGAGCATGATCTTGGTATCATGAAATCATCTCTGGAAAAAGAATAAAATCCCTGACATGGGGGTCACATCAATCACAAAAACAAAAATACCTTTGGTGGTTTAAAAGGATAGTCTGTCGGAAAATGTACAGTGAGAAAGAAGACTCCACCTTGATATGCGCTGTCAGGCTGAAATAACAAAACAATGTGTATCAGTGTTTATTTAATGGCTTAAAATGATTTTCCCCTTAAAATGATTTACTGTATTTATTTAATAGCTTAAAGTTATTTTACTATGCTTGAAAAAAATGCCATCATATTTTAGATGCTTTCATGAAATATTATCAGTTTGAAAATAATGCAATATTGAGTCATGAGTTCAAATCATTTACCTTGAGAACAGGCATCCCTTTGCAGGTATGCAGGAAGATTTTCCAACAATCATGCCAACATTATAAAGTTTAAAACAAAACAAAAACACAAACAGTGGTGTCATCTGCATAAACAGATCTGTTCATATTTGGGCTGACAGCTTTACTTTCTTCTTTGAATGCAAAACAAGTATCCCATTATGCCCACTCTACATACCTTCCATTAAAATTGTGTAACACAGTAACCAAGAATAGAGACATATTTCTTTTTTGGAAGTATCTATTGATGTCTGGAATTATTTTTGAAATTTTAAAGAGATGGTATTAATATCTGTGCTAAATGACAGTTGGGTTATTTTAATGAAGGGGTGACTTCAGTCAAGAGTTGTCAATATTTTTAAACCCCCTTTCCTTTTCTGAGGAGAAAAAATGAAATATATGCATGACTGATAAGTATAACTAACTGTACACATGGAGAACAATGTAATGTCTTCATATATACCTGTGTAATAATAAAGAATGGTAATTAACAAAAAAAAAACCCAAATCTGTTCATGAGTACAATACTTTTGAAATCAGTATATGTGAAGACTGCTGCGAGAAAAGATGATTTTCTGTAGCAGTAATCAGTATAAATGAAGGGTCCCGGCAGTTACTGTACTTACCTTTTTTACTTATAAAACCTAAATTCTGATGGTCATATGAGAGCCAAAAATGGAGAAGAGACCCAATTTAACCAAAGAAATGCCTAAGTGACACCTAATATATCTCTCAATTCTTCATTTAGCAACAGTTTATGAAATAATGTAGAAAATACAAAAAGTTCCAACTTAAGTAAATTCAATATCCATAGAACTACCAAATTAGAAATTAACTTTAGAAGATTTAAACTTGGTCATTTTTAAAATGACCATTAAGGCCAGGGATTTAGCCCAGCAGTTCAGGCGCTTGCTTGGTATGCGCGAGGTCATAAGTTCAATCCCCGGCACCAAAAATAAATAAATAAATAAATAAAATGATCATTAAGAAATATTCATAACATTACAAGTAAAGCAAAGACAGGTTAAAAATGAAAACAAAACAATGACAGCAAAATATACCCAAAATTTTATTTTAAACTCTTCATATTTAAATACATTGTTGTATTAATAAAAGCAAAGACTGTTATTACTTCCTCCCTTTAGTTTCTGCCTATATATTAAAAGTCTGTATTGTATAATTATTCTTACTATATGTTGTTTAATTCTAGTTCATTCAAAATTACAAGGAATGACGAAAATGTAAACAAATTACGATGATAAATATGGTCTGCTTACATATTCAAATGATTACATACAGCACTTAAGAGTACATGTTTATTAAAATACGGGAGATTATGACTAACAACTGTAATCATTTACTATGTGATTCACTTAAGAAATATTTATGAAAAGCTAGCATTCAAATGGCAAGGGTAGGCCTTTAACGATAGAATTTTGAAGGTTCTTAGTAATGAAAAACATGCAGAAATAGCTAGATTCTTACTGAAATTGTTACATAAGGAATGATCAAAGCATACGGTAAATGTTTGTTAAATTTTTAAAAAATTATCACTGTAAAAGACATGTTACCATTAATCCCTGCCCCAAATAACCCGCTTCTACTTGAACACACTCATCCCGTCACACCTGCCACTTTCTGAAGCAGTCTGGGACGTCCTCTTCTGCGAGTGTCCCTATGTGATCAGAACACAGTGGGTGCTGCTGCCAAGTGCCATCCTAGGGAAAGGCGGGCTTCTGAGTGTGTCCTCATCTACCTTATTCACCAGATACGGCACCTGCAACTTCTGGCTCTTCCCCAAAGTCAAAATGACCACGAAAGACACATGTTTTGAATTAATTCAGGACCTTGAGGCAGGCACGAGGGCCCAACTAAAGACACTCATGAAAGACAACTTCCAGAACTAGTGTGTTCAAATGGAGGGGA
This sequence comes from Dasyprocta punctata, assembly GCA_004363535.1. NCBI lineage: Eukaryota > Metazoa > Chordata > Mammalia > Rodentia > Dasyproctidae > Dasyprocta > Dasyprocta punctata. The sequence goes on along the minus strand of RJWM01005202.1, from coordinate 51,553 downwards.
TATATTTTGAGAGGGATTAATGGAAATGTGACTTTTATTGTAATACCTTTTGAAACTTTAAACGTTCATTGTGTTTTTCAATATACCTTGCATGTTACACTTTTACTGTTTAATATAACAATTTAACAATTTAAGGTAACTCCAACCATTTTGCTTTGAAACTCAGTAGCTTTTTTTGTTTTTAAATAAAACAGAAGGCAATATGGTTAAAAACTCCATTACTTAGTAGATAAAGCTCCTTCAGGGAGGAGGGACTGAGTGATGTGTACCAAAATAAGTGATGGAGGTTCTCTCACCCAAAAAACAGATTTGAGCTAACAATGAGTACGCTCAATTTAACCAGATTTTTACTCATAGAAAGTCCATTTCAAGTCATAACTGTCTTGTGTAGAAGGAAATACTGTTAAGAAAGGTAGTAAGTATTAGAGAAGCCAGTTATAAAACAGTAGGTAATTCTGTGTCTAACACCTTCCTGCTGGCTTGAACCACTGCTGGTACCTCCAGGACTGTCCCATCGGGCGGCTTGTGCTACCTGTGGTACAAATGGATCTAATTACTTTTATAGGACTTTCCACTAATAAAAATTTATTAATAAAATGCCATCCAATGGGACAGTCATACATGTACCACCAGTAGTCCAAGCCACCCAGCAGCGAGACAAACGAACGACAGCCCAGTCATGAATGTGTTAAGACAATGCTACAAAAGTAAAAGCCACAAACACGAAAGATATCAAAGATAAACCCAATTGCCATATTAATGAATTGTCTTTCACAGACAAGAACAGTGATGAAATTTACCACGAACTTGTGCTTATTACTTGCAGGAATTCTTTTCCTGGGTTAGATATTTCTAGCTTCGAAAACCTAAACATATCCTCTAATCCACGAGGATATGAGAGTAACAATATTTGTTATGAACCTGCCCTATGTGTTTTAAGAAAAAACAAAGTAAGCACATAGCGTGTTTGCAATTTGTGGGTGATCCACTACTGTGGGTAATGATGAAGGTGTTGACAAAGGAAAACATCACAGCCATCCTAGTATTTACCACCAATGCTTCAGAAAAACATCATAAACCTTTACTCATATTTTGCTTCCTGGGTGATTCAGACTACACAGAAATTCCTCCTTACTCAACAAACATCTGATCAAAGGCGAAGAGGTAAGAATAAAGTACGGCTACGGGGATGAATCTCACATATATGAATCATACTTACAGGCCCCATAATAGTCGCTTGCCAGTGGAACACTGAAACAAACAAAGGAGTTTGGGAGTTACTTACAGACATTCAAACCCTTTTTTTTTTTTAAAGCTATCAAACACCCTTGCAATAGAACAAAGCTTACAGTCATCTCCCACAGGTCCAGCTGAACAGTGAGCAGGAGGATCGCGCTGCAGATCACTTAATTCCTGAAGGAAAGCAAAAATACTTAAGGTCAATTCTTTTTCAAGAAAATAGGTATCATAATCCACTCAAACAAACTTAATGTCACTTTAAGATAATTTTTGGCAATTCTATTCAAAGTAAGTAAACAAAATGTACTCTGTGACTGATTGAACAGCATGAAAGATGGTATTAAATACCTTTTTGATAACAGCTCCAACCCTTGAAAAGATTAAATGGGTAAAAATATTAAATGCTTTTCTTTAAGTGTTAAGTAGATAATATACAGAGAATCATACAAAAAAAAAAAAAAAAGATTCTGGCTGGGGATGTAACTCACATGTGAGGCCTTCTGTTCAATCAGCACCAAACAAAGAACAGTAATAACCAGGTCTTACTTCCAAGGGGTTACAGTCTATTGAGAGGAGTAAAGGGTTGGCAAGAAGGATGTTTAAGGAACAACTGGAAGAGTAAGTGGAAAGACAAGAAGAGTGCAATCAGGTCATATTTTAAACCTTCAAACACTGATTCAGATGGTCTTTCAAAGGAAGGAGCACAGAAAGAACACAGCTTCAGAGCTGGCCAGTCCTGGCCTGGGTATCCAGTTCTAACACAACTGGCTATGGCTTTGGGGAAAGCACTGACCTTCCTTACCTTCAGTTGGGAAGGAACTAATCGTCCTCAAATATAAAGGAAAAAATTCAATATAAAAAACAGTAACTAAAGAACCTTAGTTTGGAAAACCAAAGAGTGTCTCTGGGGAAGTGATATCTAAACTAAACCCTCAGGGCTGAGTGGGAGTTAGTTTGGGTGGAGGTGAGTGACAGCATGAGATGAGTTTGGAAAGGCAGGCAGAAGAAGCCAGGCAGAAAACAGAGAACAAGACACATCCTAGCAAGGAGCTGGGGTATCATACCAAGTATCTGAAGGGGTTTTAAGTGGCATGCTCTCATTTAAAGGATGATTCTGATGCTAAGGATGGGGAAAAAAAGGAAAAAGTGTAAGATTAGTTACTACAGGTAAGAGAAATGGAGGGTTAGTGAAGTGGCAATGAGATAAAAAGTGATAGGTTTGAGATTCTGTTTTTTTGTTTTGGGATTTTTTAAGACTGGGTCTCACTATACAGTTTAGGCTAGTGTAGAACTCTCTATGTAGCTCAAGCTGGCCTTTAACTCATGGTGAGCCTCCTATCCTCCAGTCTTAGCCTCTGAGTGCTAGGATTACCGATCTGTACCACCACTGCCAGCACAGCTAAAAGATATTTTGAAAGGCCTACCTATCACAGGATCTATGATTAATTCACATGTGCAGAGTAAGGACAGGTCACGCACAGGTATAATGTAGATTAGTGGTAGCTAACACTGACTCAGTGTCTTAGTCAGCCTAACAATCCTCACAGGTGGGTATTGTCATGTTCCTCATTTTACAGACGAGGAGTACAGGAGACACACCTCACTATATGCTCACATAACTACTACAAATGTAAATGGAACTCAACCCCAGGCAATCCAACTTCTCCCATTTTAGCTTGACAAACACACAAATGAAGATGTAATTTGCTGAAAATAGGGACCACTAGAAGACAAGATGATTTGGACAACAGATATGTTAAGTCTGTGATCCCTGTGATTTTAAGAAAAAAATTCAGTATACAGGACTAGAGCTTAAAAGGTGGGAAGGCTAAAAATCAGAAAATCATTGTGCGTAGCTGCTGCTTAAAACTGTGGTAGCGATGTAAACTAGTCATAAAAAACGTATAATACCAGGCGTGGTGGCACATGCCTTTAACCCCAGCACTCAGGAGGCTGAAGTAGGTGGAACATTGTGAGTTCGAGGCCGACTTGGGCTACAACATGAGCAAGGCCAGCCTGAACCACATAGTGCGACCCTGCCTTGAAAAAAATAGGGCCAGGAGTTTGGCTCAGTGGCTTAAGCGCCTGTCTGGCAGGTGCAAGGTTGTGAGTTTAATCCCTGGTAACGCAAAAAAAAAAGTATAAACAAACAATATATTTTATCAAATCCAAGATGTTATCAACTATAAATTGCACCATTGCTTTATGCACCAGTAATTAAGGAAAATGCTAATTTTAGGCCATCAATAAGCCACTAGACTTTAGAAATACTAAAATTAGAAAAATGTACACCTCAGAATCACTATAATATAGTAATTGCAGCAATAAATTCAGTGCTCTAACAGACAAATGAAGAGAATGTGATAAACGTTCTCCATGAGCTAAGGAACCGAGCCAGGTACAAGTTCAGGTCCCCTTCCACATCCATGCTCTCCTTCAGAGTTTCTGGGTATCTTTTTTTTTTTGGTGGGGGGGTTGCAGTTTTTGTTTGTTTGTTTTGTGGTTTGAGACAGGGTTGCCTATGTTGCTCAGGCTGGCCTTGAACTTGGAGCAGTCCTCCTGCCTCAGCCTCCCGAGTGCTTTGATTACAGGTGTGCGCCACCATGCTGCCAGTGGTTACAGCTTTTTTTAATAGTTGGCATTCTTTGTTTGCTTTCTAACAAGAATTAAATAGCATGGCTAGCTGGCTCTTTGGTCAAGGAGTAAGAGAAGGATATCCATCTTCAATTTAGCAACAATGATTAAAAGCAAGGTTTTAAAGTTCAATTTTGGGTGCTATCACTAACTTGCCACATGATTTTAGGAAAATAATTTTTTTTCACTCCAAATCTGTTTTGTTTCAGATAAAGCAGCATCACTACTTTCATCCACAGTTTCTATCACAGTCACACGAAATGATACATTTCAGATGTACAGTCGTCTCCAGAGCACAGTAAACATTCAAATTAATGTTAATAATGATGAGAGCACAATGATTTAAGTAGTTTGAGAGAGGGCCAGAGGAGCAGGCCCCAAGTCATAATCCCATTCTGGAATGACTTGCTCTATAACAATTTTCTAGTTTGGGTTTCTGGGAGATTGCTTCTGAAATCATTCATGTTTTCCAAATATTAATGTAAACAGTACTACTTAGCTCTCATTTTAACTAGGAGTCAGTCAGAAGTCACGGCCTTTCTCAAGATTGCCTGGGCCCAGGAGCAGGGGCTAGTTGGGTCTTTCACGATTGTGGCCTCGCTGGAATTCTGGGCCTGCTCAGCATCTACACCAAGCAATCCAGTGTGATCAACCAGGCCGCCCTACAACTACCCAGTGTCTGGAGATGATGGCACATGCCAGGTGTGCCCAGCCACCCCCAGGACCTCCAGGACCCAGCTTGGAGTAGCTGCAAAAACTGTGAGCACCTCTTTCCATGGAAAGGGAGAAGGCCCCCTCTCCTGCCCCCCATAAAAGTGTGAAAAAAAACAAACAAGAAAGAGGAGAAGGAAGAGGAAGAGGAAAAAGAGGAGGAGGAGGAGGAGGAGGAGGAGACGACGACGACGACGACAACGATGACCACCATCCCTAGTTGTGGTTTTAAAAAGCCACTAATGGTCTGTTTGTATGTATTTTACAGAGAAAATAAGTATATAGGAATAAATCTTACAGACACACATACATACAAATTAATTTAATTTTTCAATAAGATAAAACCATATTTTAGTTGGAATACCCCAGAACCATATTCAAATGTCAGGCTGTTGTTTTACTTTTAGTATTATACAAAATGAAAAAATTATCCTGTTCTTGTTTTGTCTTTGGCTCTCATTCTACCTCCTCTTTAGAAGAAGGTAGGGTTGAGGAAGAGATAGAAAACAACCAATCAGCAAACTACTGTACAGGTAGATTCTTCGGTTGTCTACTTAAAGCCCACTGTTATCAGAAAGAATCTGACAATGTCAAATATCCTCAACATTTACATCGATCATTATTTATTACAGTCAGTCCGGTATGCAGATTTATACATTTTCCTCATTTTGGGAGGGCTGACCTTTCCAGTATTCTTTTTACCAATGCATGTGCCTGGAAGGATGACCTGTTATGTTGTTTGGAAATGTATTAACTGGAGGTGCAATGTACATGTGCAGATAGAATGGCTAACAGAAAGCAAAGGACATGATATACATACACCTTCCCTCGCTTACAAAAATACAAATCTTAAAAACAGAAAAGTGAAGACACTTTAGAAAATTCTGAGATGAACCGGTTGCATGCCTATCATTTCAGCACTCTGAGGCTGAGGACGAAGCTCAAGCTGCAAGGCTGAGCCCAGCTGGGGCCAATGTACTGACTCAGCGAGACCCTGTCCGAAAACACAGTAAAAAGGCTGAGGATACATGCAGCTCAGGGGAAGGCCCTGGGTTCAGTCCCCAGTACTGAAAAAACAAAAACAAACCAAAGAACCAAAAACCCTCAGATGTGCTAATAATGTGAAAATACAAAACTTACCCAAACTACAACAACCCCAAGCACCACTTGTTACACTTAACTCTTCAGTAGCTATGTACTTTTAGATGTCATAAGAAATCAAGGATCATTTAACTTTTCTCAAACCACCTTATTACCTGATTTATGCTTTCTCTGCAGTAGCTCGTATTCTTATTTGTCTGCTTCTAGCATCACAGCCACACACTGGTATTAAAAATAATTTAGTGATTCTGCAGTTATTCAAAAAAGATATGCTGGGATTTGCAGTCACTTCCCTTGTCCCACCTCTTTCTAAGAATTGACACTGAATTATAATACAACTTACTTAAGAACATAGGATTCTCACAAGAACCAAGCTTAAATCTACACAGCACACTGCTAATGCAAATCTCTCTAAAGAAATATTTAGTTTAAATTTTCCTATTACTATAAAATTTTCCTGTAACTAGAAGAAAAATTAAATTACTACAATGTCTTTAAAAATGTTTTAAAATTTTTGACAGATTAGAGAAAAATAAGGACAAAAATGATATGAATAACATAATCAACTTGATTTAATAGAAGCATGAACATAAAACATACATTATTTCTGTACCAATGGGACATTTTACAAATATTTATCACATACTTGGGACAAAAAAAAAAATTAACAAATCCCCCCAAAAGCCTGAAATAGGCCATATTCTCTGATTATAATCATTGAAAATCAACAATGTAAAACACTTATCTTCAAAAACAATTACAACAAACATCTAACAATATAACAACTATAAGGAGTAACTTATGATCCCACACTTCTACTTCTTGAACACTTCTTCCTATTCTACCACTACCCTGAAATCTAAGATGAACACCACAAAGAGTCTCCTAAAAAAGATTTCATGAGCCCCCCATGTTTTTGCCTAGACCTCTATATAGTCGTGCTTTTATATTAAGCTGAATTTAAAATTTTCAAAGATTAAATCATTTAAAATCATTCTTTTTAAAATATGTATTGTATTTACATGTGTATTATAAAAGGAAAACAAAGCAAAACAGTGATCTGTAGGAAAAAAATAGCACAATGTATAGTTAAATACCCATGAGACCAATGCCCAAACTAAACCATTGTTAACAGATTAGAATAGTTCTATTCACAGCTTTGCTGGAAGTTTAAGCATGTCATTCAACCTCCAAAGGAGCATACATTGAGATACAAACTATTAAATGGTAATTTGATAATAACTGTGAAAGTAGAAAATGCAGATGACCATTGATTCAGCAATTTCATCGCATGGAAATAACTGCAAATAGCTAAATAGATATATAAGGATGTTCAGTGCAGTGTCTTGTAGAATCATGTAAAACTTGAGAATAGTCTAACAGGCCATCGATAAGAGAATGGTTTCATAAAACAATACCATCATATTATGAAATAGAAGGCAGCCATTAAAAAGAATGAGATAGGCATGTATTTGCTGATAATGAAAGATGCTGGGTAAACAGTGTTTCAATGAAAAACACGAGTTACAGCACAGTATGCCCATTATGATCTCACAGTATACATACAAACTATACACACACAAAACCCAAATATAGGGCTGGGGATTTAACTCAGTGGCTCAAGCCCTTGCCAGGTTAAGTGTGAGGTCGTGAGTGTGATCTCCAGTACCAAAAAAAAAAAAAAATATATATATATATATATATATATATGTATATATGTAATATACACACACATATATACATATATATATGTATCAGAGAACACACTGAGCTGTTAACAGTAGCTTTCTCTGGAATAGGTTGCTACTTTTTAACTTTACAACTTCTGTATTGTTCTGATTTTTTATGGTACATTCATAACTTTTTAAAGAAAAAAACCAGATTTTTACTCAGGTTCTTACACACTTCAGAGGAGAGGAAATAACATTGCTTTTTACCTTCATAAGTATTTCAAACATCTTTTCATTAAAATCTTTTTCACAAGACAATGGAAGACTGAGTAACTGTCACAAATTGGAGGCGAAACACTAAGACCTGACAGCTAAATCCAATATGAGATCCCAAATTGGATCTTGGAACAGGAGAAGGATGCTAGTGGAAAAACTGGTGACTTGAGATGGGTCTGAAGTTTAGTTTTTAGTATTACTTCCAGTTACTTTCCTCATTTTGATAAATGTACTAGGTTATATAAGCTGTACATATTTGGGGAAATTAGGTGAAGGTTGTCTGTGAACTTTCCATATTATTTTTGCAACTTTTCTGTAATATTAAGTCATTTCAGAACAAAAAAACTGTAAAACTTTTTTATACATATTCCAAAATTAGATTCACTATTTTCTTTCTCATATTTGCTTCTTTTTCTATATTCCCAGTTCTCTTAAAGGAATACTAACTGCAGTCACAAGGCTTAAAATTTCCATTGTTCTGACACTTCTCTTTTTCTTATCCTTGTGAGACGGACATTCTGCTTTGCAATGCCCATTACAATGCTTACAACAGTTACCTCAAAAATCAGTTACAGTTCAACTGTAGCTGCTTCTCAATATTCTATGCATTACTAGCATAATAATCTTCAAAAGCAAAGTTTTTAAAAAAAATTTTCTGATTAAGAAAATCTCAGTGCTTCCCCCATTGTTTATTACAGACCAAACTCCACCAATGAAGGCCCTCTAATTACCTACTCCCCCGCATCTATACCTCTAGCTGAAGGGTCCCCTTCAAAATTCTTCCTGAGCCTCCAAGGAACCTCACTGGGTTTTCTAAAACACTTTTAAGAGGCCTATAAGGTCAAATTCAATAACACAATAAAATTAAGATGTTACAGGTATTTTTCACTTTATATCTTACAAGTTTACAGTGGTGTTTGCCAAAGAATTGGTGACATGGATTTTGTAACATACTGAATGCATAAGTAAATGTGATAATCTATCTGTCATTTAGCCTGTGATGGTATTTTAGAATGTGCAAAACAATGTTATTCTTCCTTAATTGTCTTTTTGTTTTGGAAAAGTGTAATTATTTTTCATTTTTAAATGTTACCTACAGCACGTGCAGGGCCCTGGGTTCAATTCAGAAAAGTTATTTATATTAGCATGTAATTGGCTTATTATAATTTAAAATTATTATTTATAAATTTGTTTAAATTTTCTATACAATAAATATCAATCCCCACATGTACCATCACTTCTCTGTTGCTGGGAAAAATACCAGACAGTCACAACTGAAAGGAAATTTTGGCTCATGGTTTTAGAGGACGCAGTCAGTCCACGGGTGGCTGGCTCCAAGGCAGAAAAGGCACTGCAGCAGTGCATGGTGAAGGAAAGCTGCTCAACCAAGCCAGGAAGAACAGAAAGAATGGAGGAGCCTGGGACAATAATAAGCCCTTTTAGGTGATGTTTCCAGTAACCCAAATCTTCTGACCAGTCCCACTTCCAAACCTGAGAACTTCTGGGGACATTATAGACTTAAACCATAACATTTTGCCCCTGGCTCCCAAAAGGCTCATTTCCATATCACTATGCAAAAATGCATTTAATCTACCTCTTAAGAGTCACCAAAATTCTAACAGTTTCAGCACTGCTGAAAAAATCCAAGTCCAAAGTCTCCTCTGAGACTGAAGGCAAACTCTTAGCTGTACACACCCATAAAATAAAATAAAATAAAATAAAATAAGTTAAACGCTCCCAACATATAATGGCAGAGGAAACATTACCATTACTAAAGTGAAGAATAGACAGAAATGAATGGGTCCAAAGCAAAACTAAAAACCAATGGACCAAACATTAAATCCTGTAGCTCCATATCCAGTAGCCAGGGCAAGTTGTGGTGAGATATGAGTTCCAAAGAACTTGAGCAGACCAGCTTGTGAGGCCTTGCTGATTACAGTCTAAATGGCCTCTCTCTTGGGCTGGCTCTGCTCATTGCCTGCAGTTTTTCTCACATTTATGGCATTTTCAACTTCTGGCGGGGGGGGGGGTCTCCAACACACATACCATCAATTCCACTCTAACAGATTTACACAGCACTCTCTCAGGGGCTCCTGGCAGAGACTGTGACCCTATCACACATTTTCATCTGGCTTCCAAGGCCTTCTGAAATTTTGGTAGAAGTCTCCATGACCACATAAATCTTGCATTCTGCACTTCTGAAAACCTAGCATCATACAGATGATGCCAAGGTCTATCATCAGCTTGAGCAGTAGCCTGGCCCCTTTGGACCATGGCTGCAGCAGTCTCTGAGTACCTGGATATATGGAGTCAGGGAAACACTCTCCTACTAGGTGGCCTGAAATAAGCAGAGCATCTCTCTCCTCAAAGTCTTTCAAAAGAATTTATCCTTTTACACCCTAGCTCTGGAATGGGGCTTGACCATTTCCTAAGGTGCCCTCAAGGAACCTTTCCTATTGTCCAGATACAAAGTACCTAGCTTCTTTTTAATGCTAATCTTCTTAGCAATCTTGCTCTCCTTAGCCCAACTTTACAGGTGGTTCCTTTTCACATTTTTCAGTCCTAATTTTTGCTCTGGATTCTCACTAGGAATCTGCCTTAAGAAGCTAGAAGTTCCCACGACACAGCTTGAACACTGGGCAGCCTTGAAATTTCCTCCACCAAAACAATTAGTCCACCACCTTTAAATTTAGCCTCAAAAAGAATAAGGGCAAAATATGGGTAAGTTCTTAGCAAGAATGAAACACTAATGGGCTCTAGTTCAATTTCTAATACAGTCTTCATTTCCAATTGAAACCTCATGAACCTGCCTTTTATTGTCTGCATTCTCATTAGGATTCTGGTCTCACCTCTGACCAGGATTGTCCATCAAACTCTGCTTACAGAATTTCAGGGTTCTTCTAGCCTGCATCTCCAAACTCTTCCAAACTTCTTCCACAAACCAGTTCCACAGGCTTCTGAACCACATGGTCAGGTATAGTCACAGCAATGACCCTACTTTGCTGGTACCAATTTTCTGTAACAGGAATTTTCTTGTTGCTGAGTCAAAATATTCAATACCTAAAACTTAAAAGAGAGGTTTATTTTGGCTTATAGTTTTAATGATTCAGTCCATGGCTGGCTGGCTTCAAAAAGAAATAGCCTGGTGGTGAAAGGGCATGATGGAGGAAAGCTGACCAACCCATGGCAGCCTGAAAGCAATGAGAGAAGGGAGGAGCTAGGGACAAGAATACATACTCCCAGGTCATTCCCTCAGTGACTCACTCCCCTCTGAATAGGGCCCACCCTGGAACATGAGACTTTGGGGGGGACATTTTGGATCTAAGCCATAACACCATACAGACAAAAGTTCTTTGGTGTCCTCAATAGTTTTAAGAATATAAACGGTTCCTGAGACTAAAATGTGTGAAAACTACTTGTCTACTCTAACTACTTGAATGATCCCTGTACATAGCTAGATTTTCTGGCCTTCACAATTTCTCTTCTTTAAGACAACCTTTTTGCCATCAACCTGTGTCTACATTCTACTCATTCTTCTTAACAGTGGCTACCTTCTGCAAAGTCATTTCAAAATAAGTGTATGTATGGATGTTTATTTAGCAGGGCCAGGGATTTAATCCAGGTCCTTGCACATGGAAAGTACTCTCATTTGAGCTATACTTCCGCCCTCACACGCCATTTTTTAAACACATGGGTTTACAGTCAGACTCAGATCAAATATGGCCTGGCTACTGACCTTTACTAGCTGTGAGACTCTGGGAAACTTACTGAACCTCTCTAAGTCATTTTAAAAATGGGGAAAATACTGGTTACCTTGAAGAATTGTACTTATAAGAAATGAAAACACAAGCAAAGCACTAGCTTCATATTTGGCAAACATAACAGATACTAAATGTCAACTTTTAGCTCCCTCTACTGTTTTACAAGACATTTTGTTTGGTGACAGGGTCTTCCTACATAGTTCAGGCTGGCCTTAAACTCACACTGTAGCCCAGGCTATCCCTGAACTCATAGGGATCCTCCCGTCTCAAGCTTCCTGACTACTGGCATGAGAGTGCTTTTTTCTTTTTTGCTTTTCAGTACTGGGGATTGAACTCAGGTCCTTCACACCAGGCTACATCCCCAGCTGTTTTTTGAGACAGGGTCTTGCTAAATTGCCTAGGCTGGGCTTGAACTTGCAGTCCTCCTGGGATTACAGGTGTGTGCCACCACACCTGGCCAGAATGTCTCTTAAAACCAAAATTTTTATGTATTTTCTGCATGGATTCCCTAAAGTACTTTGCACAATGCCCTTTACGTACTTACTGTATTTGGCATTATTTCAGTTAGATGATAAAATCTAAGTAACAACGTGAAGTATCTCAAATTTCAATTGTTTAGAAAGGTAAATAATTAGATTTGGCAAAAGAATAAAAACTGATTGCTCCCTTAATACAGATATATAGTGTGAATATCATAAAATGTTTAATAGGTGTAAAAAGAGAATACCTCAGGTCTGCTGAAAACACTGGCATGCCCCTTGAAGTAACACTGACACCTAAGAGTGAGTATCTAAGATATATTAATAAGTATCATTAACACATTATGCCATTGTCACAAAGACTTTTGATTTGAGGAATGTAGGATATGTTCTAGCAAAGAGTCGAAAACCACATAAAATCCCCACTAAAATTTTTTGTTTTGGTATCTCTAGTTAGAAGACTTCACGACTCTATTGCATCCTTATTGTTTATTTAGGATGCTGCTGACCTACTTTCAGAATACAGCTTTGTGTTGCTCTTCCAAGACAAGCTGGGGTTTGGGCTGTGCTAATCCAGTCTTAAAATCAGTCGGTTTCTAACTACAGACAGTCCTCAGTGGAGAGCTGCCCACGGACATGGTCCTGTTATGGATGGTGGGCTTCAAAAATTTTATTCTATGTTCAACCAGCTGAACTAATAAAAGTTTGTTTAGTACTGCCACATCCTTTCTAACTGGCATCACTCTAGTTTTATAATATCTAATTCTATCCTTCTGTAGTTTTAAAGATTTAATGTAACAACATCAGATGATGATGCTAATAAAAAAGGTCCCAAGTCACTGACCAGGCACATTTGTTGGTGATTAAACTGAGGCATGAAATTCAAAAACTTACTCGTTTGTACAGAAAGTATCTTCATAAGGTGGGAAAGATATAAGAAAGAGATCTTCTAGATTCTTAGAAGTTTAAAAGTAACTGCACTAGTTGTGCTTCCAAAAAATACATGTGAGAGTAGCATTAAGCCTCAAGGGTTACTTTCAAATATGTTCATTATTTTTTTTTTGTTTGTTTCTGTCAGATATCGTAAGTGGCATTCAGCACAGGTGCACGTTGCCATATAGGTCATATGCTGCCAGCTCATTCACACAGACCACAAGTGACCACTACATCCCCAGAGCTCTGCAATCTCTGTTTAAGCAATCTACACACAAAGATAATGAATTCTTTAAAGTCAACCTGGGAGCACTCGGGAGGCTGAGGTAGGAGGAGCGTTGTGAGTTCGAGGCCGGCTTGGGCTACAACGCGAGCGCAAGGCCGGCCTGAGCTACACAGTGCGACCTTGCTTCAAAAAACCAGGGCCGGGAGCTTGGCTCAGTGACTTAAGCGCCTGTCTGGCAGGCGTGAGGTTGTGAGTTCAACCCCCGGTGCCGCAAAAAATAAATAAATAAATAAATAAAGTCAACCTGGGATGTTATATCACCGTTTTAAGTAAACAAATAGCACTTCTGATGTGGATGCACAAGCGATGGTGCTAAACATCTAAAGATTTATGTAACATCAGCACTTTCTTTAACTTTATTTGACAGAGTATTGAGAATGGAAAGAAAAGAAGGGAAAACCTGGAATTTAAAAATTCAAAAGTGAAAATAGCAACATTCTAACAGAAAGAAAAGGAAAGACTTTTTTTTTTAATAGATGATATTGGGTCACTAGGTATCCAAATGAAAAAAAATTAACCATGACCTCTTCCTTCAAAATATATTTAAAAATCAATTCTGAATAGAGGTTTAAATATGAAAGATAAAATAATAATGCTTTTTTTTTTGGTACTGGGAATTGAACTCAGTGTCCTGCTTTGCAGGCAGGCACTGTGCTGCTGAGCTATATCACCAGCCCAATAACAATGCTCTTAACAGAGAACATAAAATGTCTTCATGACCTTGTGGGAGGTGGATTTTTAAACAGTACACAAAGAGCACTATCCAGACTGAAAAAATGAAAAATTTGGACTTAATTAAAAATCTGTTCATGAAAAGTTTACACATGTGAAGTGTGGAAAAGGCAGGCCGAATGGGAGACAATATTTGTAAAAATACATATATCTGACAAAAGATTCATCCAAAATATGTGATATTCTTTTTTTGTCTTTTTGAAACAGGGTCTCACTGTGCAGTTCAGGCTGGCCTTGGGCTCACTTTGTAGCTTAGATTGGTCTAGAACTTGCAATGATCCTCCTGCCTCAGCCTCCTGAGTGCTGGGATTACAGAAGCGTGTCACCACGCCCAGCTCATATGTGGTACTCTTAACAGATCAAAAACACAATTATTATTACATTCATTCATACATGCATTTATTTATTTACTGGTGCTGGGAATCAAACCAGGCCCTCATGCAGAAAAGGCAAACTCTCTACCATTGAGGTATAAGCTATATGCCCAGCCCAGGCCAAAATATTTTTAAGGCAGATTAACCAGACATTTTACAAAAGAGACTATCTAATGGTGTGTGTGCGTGCGCACACATGCACACACACACACACACACACACACACACAAAATCAAAAGGGATTCAGCTTCTTGAGCTATCAAGAATATAAAATTAAAGCCAGCTCTGAGGTTACTACATACCCAGGAGAATTGTTAGAATGACAAAAGAGAAAGTATAAATGCTGACAAACGTGAAGCAATATACAACAATACATGGCACATACTCAGAGGAAAACTCACAATAACCAATAACTAAATGTGGAAATACTATATGACCTAGCAATTCTACTGCCACATATGTAGCTGAGAGAAATGTGTACATGCTCATCTTAATGCATTACTGGCAGTGGCTCAAAACAAAAGCAACCCAAAGGCTACCAACAGTAGTAGAATAACTTGTTGCATATCTATGCCATGAGAATGAATAAACTATAGCTCCATGAAACAACAGAGATGAATCTGACAAATATGTTGAACAAAAAAAGTCAGGGATAAAAAAAAGTACAGATCCATGTTTCCCTTTCAACAAAAACAGGTTAACCCAATCTCTGGGGCTGGAGGCCAGGACAGTAATATGCCTTGAGAGTAAAGGTAAAGCTAGGAAGGAAGGATATCAGGGGCTTTGTAATGCTATTTCTTGAGTTAACTGCTGTATTCATGATTGTGTTCATTTTGTGAAAATTCATCAAGCTGTACACTTTATGAATGTATATTAAATTTTAATAAAAAGTTTACACCAGAAAATTTTAAATGGGACTTTTCCATAATGAATAACACTGACAACATTGGTAGGCAAAGATATAGTGAATGGACATAATGCAAAATATGGCTATCAGAAAAGACTAGTTACAAATTCTCATTACAATAACCACAGTATGTGTATAGTATGTAATTTTGTATGTGCATATTTCAATTTCATTTAGTTACTTTTAATATCAAATTAAAATGCACTGTTGATTTGATCTATTTGCCTTTGAGATGAAGAAAGCCTAAACCAAACCAACTCTAAATCTAAATACATATCAAGCAATAAGTACCATCGCACTGGTGAACATATTCTCTAGACAAAAGTAGTCTGTGCCAATGAAGCAATTTCTTACCCACTGTGATCAACATTTAAATAAAAAGAAACTGTCTAGGGCTACATAAATTTCAAAATAAGCTTTTAAAATATTAATGAGTGGTGGATTACAGGATAGTGTCCTTATATTGTGACTAGAGTCATAAATACACGAGGCCACAAAAATGTGTACTTAATGGATTTATACAGCCTTACATGGGTAAGCACTTCTATTCTGGTTCAGATTTCTCTAACCAACTGACACAAAGAGAAGTACTGAAGGGCCTGAAACTGAATTTAAATGGGCACAGATGGCATGTTTATAACACCCCCACAATATGCTGAGTGTTCTCTATAAACACAACTAGACACAGTCCCTGCCTCTAGGGGACTTAAAATCTAAAAGTAGATGAGGCAGCTTAATTCAAAGAAAGTAAACAAATGAAAGGAAATAAAGACTGGAATGTAAGGGAAGAGGCCTGCTTTAATCTGGCTCCCAGAGGGCTAATACTCCAATCTGAACCTTGGAAAATGAACGCTAACAAGAGTGCTGCCTTATTTACCACAAGGCTTAATATGACACTATGAAGTAAATATTTCCTAAAAAAAATTATGCTGACCACACTGGAAACGCTTTGTTGCTTTCTAGTTTCAATAGTCAGAAGATCTAAGCCTCCATAATAATATGATTTATATTCCAGTAGGTATATTCAAAGGTCATTACACAGTCCACGCATTGAGGTTGATCTATGGTTCAAAATTTAAAACACTCCAAAGCATATAAAGGAATTATTTTAAAAAGCTTTGCTCAATAAGCAATTAATTAATATGACAATCATCTTTACCTCAGACCCCTAAAACAAGACAGTGATTTTTTTTCTGGAGTATGTATTTAATATTGTCTCTGAAGAGATATATGAGCTATAATCAGTTTGTCTGCAAATAAACACTTTACAGCCTTACAATTTAAGCTCTGAGCTTTTTAGCCAGTTGTCTAGAGCTATTTCAACAGAGAGGTCAAATAATCATTAGAAATGTCTAGAAACACAATTTTTTAAAGCCTTGAACTCAAATACATCTTGATTTTAAACTATATAGATTCCTGCTGGAAGACTTCAAAATGCTGACAACATATAATTAATTAAGTTACAGGAACCAAAGGCTCTTTGGTTTAACAAACTAGCTTAGCTGCTTCACTGTCTTTTTGAATCAGGTATGTCTGGAAAATCCTACTTATTTAAAACATAATGATGTGGACAAATTCTACAAAAAAGGAAGAAGACAAAAAAGTAACACACCTGTTGACTTTGCCACATCACAGTAATATTTATTGCATCTGAACTATAAAGGGTACAATTCAGAATAAAATCTGAGGTCAGGATTAAGGACACTGTCCAGTACATCACCTCTGCAACCACTTTCCCAATGATCTTTGCAGCAGTCATAATGATTCAATTTCCCAGCATGCTATCTTGCCTTTAAATCTAACTTTTTAAATAGAAGACTCTGTTACTTCACTGTATACAGATTTCCATCAGAAGGCTTACATTAAAAAACAATCTATTTTAGACAAATCCAAGCTAGCTAAGTAAAAGCTGTATTTGAATATACTTTATCAAATCTTACAGTAAAAATACGCTTACTCATTCCTGTAACCCAAAGTTTAAAACCTAGAATCATCACCCGATTCCTTCTTCCCTTCCTGTCCCATTTCATCCTCTCTCCAAACCATTCTGGTTCTTCTTCTATCTGAATTCTTTCCCTTAAAAGAGTCAGGAAAGCGGCCTCATAGAGGACAGCTGAAGACTTAAGGATAGAAGAGTCTGAGAAGAGCCACAACAGCCAAAGACACATCACAACAGGAAACCAGGTAAGACCCTAGTAAAGCAACTGGGACCAGACTGGATAATTGACAAAGTCCAAAGAGACTGCCTAGACCAGCAAGTCTTTGAGATTTGACTTGAAAGACCAACTAAGGTATGTATTAGTAGGTCAGATCAAATCAAAAGGCCAGGTTGAACAAACGCCCTGTAATTTTTTTCACCTACCCCTCTTCTCTGCCATCACCTCAGATCCTCCTTAGATTTCATCTGAGTAATGTCTCAACTGATCTGGTAGTGTCCTATTTCTCCACTTAATACATTGCTGCCAAAATCATCTAGAGGACAACGTCAAACCTTTGCAATATTTTTTGTTCACTATAAAGTAAGACTTACAAATCCTTAAGAAGGTTTATCAGACCTTCCAGGAATTGACTCATTAGCTGGTTTATCTGAAACCACACTCCCCAGTGCTCTCTGAATGAGCCAGTGACTTCTAAATCCACAAAATGCTATCTTGCCTTTTTGCAAATGGTTTCTTTTTAGGCAGAAGATTCTTAATCACCTCTCCTTCTCTCCATCTGCCTGTCTCTGTCTTCCCTGTCCCTTCTCTCTCCTCATGTCTTATCTTAAAGATTATTTCATTAGGGAGATTTTTCCCTTACTCCTTCAACGGATCTATTACATTCCCTGAGAATAGTCTGTTTTCCTTTCCATGACATTGACCAAAATTACAAATAGTGAATAATAGAGTTCTATTGAGTTCTCAATCATAATGCATACCTAGCTAGCATTATGATTGAGAACGTTATTTACTAAAAAATCTTCAATGGTTTCCCCAAGCTTCTGCATTAAGTATACATTCCTCAGTATGGGCCTTGAAGGTCTTCAAATGTTATGGTTTACTATTCCTTGAATGCCTCCTGAAGGCAGAATTATCTACTCCTTTCCAAATAAACCATTTCCAGTGTCTTTGTTTCTATAACTTCCTTTATAAATCTGGCTTCCCTTAAGTGTTTCAAATGCTACCTATGCTTCCAAGCCTATATTCAATTTTATTTCTCCATAGAAGATTTCTTCCAAATTAATTTGTTGTCTTCCACCTCTGGCTTCCTTCCTTTGCAGATATGTTGTAATTTCCTTGTGGTATGTGTCAGTCACTTTCCCATCACTGAGATACAACATCTGACACCAGCAACTTAAAGAAGAGGTTTATTTTGGATCACAGTTTCAAAGATCTCGGTCCACACATGATCAACCAGCTCCAAGGGAGAAATAGCATAGTTAAAGACCCTGTTGGAGGAAAGCTATTCATGTCATGGTAGTTAGGAAGCAGAGAAAAAAGGAAGGAGAGGAAGAGAGATACTATATTCCAGATATGTCCCCAGGAACCCAACTCTTCCAGCTAGGCCTTATCTTATAATTATTCAATTATGAACTCATTAGGGGATTAATCCACTGATGACTGTAGGACCCCCATGAATTAATCACATTCCAAAAGCCCCACTTCTGAACACATGAGGCTTCGGAGGGACATGCTAGATCTAAACTATAATGTGGACTTTCCTAAGTCCATCTATTTGTTATAGTACTTTTCTTACACTTATTAATTTAAACTTCCTTAAATAATGGTCACATTTCCTTATTTCATTTAGTATATAGTTCCTTATTTCATTTAGTATATGCCTTATTTCATTTAGTATATGCCCTGGATCAGCAGGTGCTCTATTAATGTATTAATTTCAATCTTAAAAAATCTATTACATATAAGGCAGCTGTGTGAGGCAGTTGTCAAAATGTGGATAAAATATTCTTTGAAAGACAAAAGACACATATGAAATAGATGGAAACTAAATGGAATTACAGAAGCGTGTTATATTACCAGTACATAATATGCATCTTATTTGTATTCACAAATAATTGCTTTTTTAATGAAAGAGTAAAACATTAGCATTATGATATACATTACAATACCAACATTTTTTCAATTCTGACATCCCAAATAAAATGTAAACTCTATCGTATAGCTGTAGAACACCGTATTGGTGCTCAATGTTTATTTTGTGATCACTTTTGCTTTTTGCTGAATCAAAACAAACAGCAAATAACAATCATAGGTTTGTGTAAAATTATAAAAGGGGAAGAGTATGTCAGTGGTGCAGTGGTTGCCTAGCATGCCCATGCCCAAGGCCCTGGATTCAATTCCTAGCCCTGGAGAAAGATGGTGGAGTGCACAATGAGAGTATGAATATACATAATACATAAAACACACACACATATAGATGGACATACATATATCCACACACCATAGGAATGATCAACTCCAACTCAGTAAATTTCCAGATGAGAAAAATAAAGACTGAATTTCTTGGCCAAGGTCACAAAAGTAAAGCTAGGACAAAGATTCAGACCATCCAACTTCCACTCCAACACTCTTCCCCCACCACTCAATACTCACCTCAAGACAGTGATAACTAAAGCACATTATCCTCAACAATACTCCTTTACTGAATTATGGCCATTTTACACTTTTAACCATGCTCAAGAGAAACAACAATGAAGGAATGAAAAGAAATTCTTTTTACCTTTCCCAGAAGTCTTACATCTCATAAAAGATTACAAATGAAGGCTGTTTTGTAAGCTTTGAGGAGAGTGTTTGTGTTCAAAGATACTCTGAGGCAAGAAAAACATAGTAAATTACATGCAACTTCAAAAATGCGTGATAGAATTTTGACACATAATGGAATATGCTACACAGAAGATTCTGAACGCTGTATTATCAAAAATTACCCCTCACTTCACAGTAACCAAAAAAAGATGCTGCATGAGGAAAAAAAACAAGAAAACAGTTACGTATTTCTTAAAACATATGTAAGACACAAACATATAGGGCTACTAACACCTGCCAAATATTTGCTATTAAATGCTGCATCTTATAGTTCTATCTTTAAAAACCGGCATATAAAAGGCACTTCAGTGTTTGTTTAAAACAGCTTTGTATCAACAGTGGTGTTCTTGAATACCATGGTGGGACATCGATGACTATAAAATGCTGCTGCTTATAGAAGAAAATAATAAATATCAATAGAAATGTCTTCGGTGCTAAAAAATTTTATATATGTGTGTATCAATATATGTGTGCATGTGTACATGTATATTCATTCTTTTTCTCACTGTAATACATATATATGTACATATACATATCACTGCGCATGTTTTTGGTAACATTATTTTACCAAAGGATTTTATACTATGGATCAGTGATTTGCAAACTTTCCTTGTAACAATATATAATAAGACAAAGAACTTACATCATGATGTAGTACACACACATACAGTTCCCTAGAGCAATCCAACTGTACTACTCCCAAACTCTGCATGTAAACAGCGGGTGCCAACTGGAGTGACAATAGTAAATTATTATTTGAAAAAATTCAAGAAGAAGGGACCCACCCCCCAGCACCTTTGAAAAGACTTTCTAAATCTGAAGGAGCCTTGGAATCTAAAGCAATATAAACAGGACTTTGTGACTAGAGAGCAGCTGGTGAAACACCCAGGAAGAGGTAAGACAGGAAACTGTAGATAGAGTATGGTGGTGGGACAGGCAGCACTGGACTATGCTTCTGAAGAAGGCAGCTTTCTCCTCCCCAAACTAAGCACAACTCTTGAACACGGCAGCCTTTTATTACTGTCTCATGTGTGACACTGATTCTTCATACACCCATTCTAGAGCTGAATTAAGTTAGCTTCTCAGGGGCTATTAAGACAAAAAAGAGGCCAAAAATAGAACCTGTCTTCCCTTCTTGGAGACACGTGTTCTGAGGTGGCCTGAGGACCCTTGCAGTTTCCAAACTGCAAATCTGGGTCATATTAAATATTCTTTTATCACTTATTCCAGCGTTTTCCATGGATGAGAGGAGACAGGTCATGTATCTCAACACCTGCTTTTAATAATTTTTCTAAAAATGGGAGAGGAGGCCTAATATAATACTACATAGCCACTACCTCGGTCTGTTTTATCATTTTGATTAGTGGCATTCAGTAAATGAAAATAAAGGGCCCCTATGTTCTTTACATGTATTTCAGGGAACTAAAGAAATAAAGATGCTACTCTGCCTTACTGAAGGCAATCCCACACCCTTTTGGTTTTCATATGTGCGTGGCTTCCTAAAATAGAAATAGTCTTATTTGGCTCTATGCTATTTATTTCCACAGAGAAGGAGTCTCAGAACTTTTAAACTATAATAGGTTACTTTGTCTTTTTATACCTTTATTGTAATGTAGAAAGAAAAGTACATATGAGGGCAAAAGAAAGACTGAGCTTAATTTCAAAGTTTAAAAGCAAAAAAATTCACATCATGGCTTATTAGAGAAAGAACACTATTCCTTTCACCTGAAGGTAAACTGTTTATCTACCCAAAAAAGCATAAATATTGTGCCCTTTCTTTTCAAAGTTACATCCTTCTTTAGTGAAAAACTGGAGTCTTGGATTTAATGTAAATGGAATAGTTTACTATTCAAAGCCACTACAGGAAATAAACAAATGCATCAATTCATAAAGTTATGTCAGATGAAAATTCCACAATAAAATAATGCTTTGGACACATTTATGAACTACAACCAGTTTTTCTCAGTTCTTGGGGGAGAAAAATTAATGATGATGAACAAGACAAAGTTGTATTACTCATTTACAATGTTAAATGATCCAGCATCATTACTCTGGGGTAGAGATGACAATGCATAATCAAGACACTGAGCAAGACACCAGTGAAAATGATTAAATATGCCAACATCTTAATTATGATACCATCTTACATGTATATTGAGCATTCCAGTTTACAAAGCACTTATATCCATAAAATCATTTGACTCTGTGTCTTTCAGTTTAAATACAACAAATAAAAAATATAAGTCCATATATACAGGAGAAGCTATATACTGAAATAGTAGCTGGAGTCAACTTCCTGAGTAATATTAATACCTCCACTCCTCAGTTTCATTGTCTGTAAAATGGGAATAACATTGTTTCTACATCTTGGTGGAACTAAGGATTAAACAAAATAATATATTTCCATTACCATTAGACACCAGATAACCATGAGACAAACTGTGGCTGTTACCAGCAACATCACTGTATGGCATGAAAACTGAAAGCAGTAAGTCAGACAGCCAGGAACAAAAACTACACCTTCTTCTTCCAGTTGATGTCGAAGGGACAGAGGAATAGTTTTGTTTTGTTTTGTTTTAAGTATCCTGTTTTCTAGACTAAGAACTCTTCGAATAAAAAATTCAGCACCTCAACATATTTAAAAATCATACTTAATCTATGTTCATATATATGCTTTACACTTATTATAAAAAATACATGTTCCATTTTGGGGACAGTACTATACACTAAGGAATAGTGCTATATTTGCTCTCCGTTGCTATATTTGGAAAACAAAAGTCTTTTGTTTCACTTTTCAAAAGACAGACAAAAAAGGCACAGGCCTATCATATGCTCGCACGATGATCATTAGCTTAAATTCTTTTTGAAAATAAATCTACATAAAAAGAATAAGATAACGATGATAACTATATTAGGATTTTTCTTCCTGTTTTAATGCATTCAGCATTGTGATGTAACACTTGTAATTTTAAAAATGTTGTTTAAAACAAAGTATACCAAGGACTGAAAATTATACTGTAGAAAATGCACTCAGAAATTAATTCCAGAATATAACAGAAATTCAACTTCTTCTCTTTAGCGATTTAGGTGACTGCAATAACGTCTTTCACTGTGTCTAAAAAAAGGGTATGGGTGTGTAAATTTATGAGCTGAAATGCAAAACTGGCACAGGATGTCAAAATCAGAGTGTTAAATCATTTAGTACACTCTAGTACAGAAACATATTTTAAGCATTGATTTCCATACACTTTGTCTATACATGCAATTTCAATTCAGCTATCTTTATCCTTCTCGTATGAAGAAATGTGAGGTTGTGAACTTCATTCTCAAATATGCCAACTCACTTGTTAGAAAATTAACCTTGAGTAAGCAGCTCTCCATTCCAGGCCTCAGGCTCGTTCTCTGAACAAGACTTCACCAGAGCACTGATGGTTCCTTTCCTTCTTTCCTCCCCAGCCCATCTGAAGGATTAAACATCTTTCCATTTAAAGTCATGGGGACAGCGTAAAGGGAAATACAGGCAGTGACAGCACCATACTGATGAGTCTGATGCACCGCCCTAGAAGCTGTTGTCCACCTGGTACCTCCACTATACCACTGCGAACTTCTCAGAGGTTCCATAGACTCCAAGGCCTGCCACTTTAGGTACAGGAAAATTACATCCCAAAGACCTGACAGTTATCTGACAGCATTACTTTAATACACTTAAAACAGAAGCCCAACGTTGGCTTACATCTTCATTTGTTGAAACCGGCAAGATCCAAACAAGACTTCATATACGGAAGACATCAAAAAGGGCTTTATGACTGTTTTCTTGGCAGACTGTATATCTGACCTGGAATTGGCTTCTAACCAAGAAGGTTGATAAAGGAGGAAAACTGGAGAAGTAATCAAAATAAACCATCCTTAAGGTATGAGAAAACAGTCTGAATGTGTAATTAATGTGATCTATGTAAGTCAACCTGCCTGACACCAGAAAAGGGAAGCCAAAATTAAACATGTATGTGCAAAGGTGACCTCCAATTTCTTCTCCGAAATATTAATCTGTCACAGGTTTGACAGCGGTTTTAAATGTGTTATTTCTATACTGGACAACTCACAATAACCAATAACTATTTTAAAAGATCTGGACATACATCATATTATACATATAAAAATCAAATAAACTGGCTCAGCACGGCGATTAAGAATCACAAGAAAGGTATTTACACATGGGTGTCCATCCTTCTCTCAATGTCCACTTCTTATGGATGATCCCCACAGAATCTAAGACCTACTATATATACAAAGTTATCTTAAACGGTAAAGAATAAACATGACCCACAGATTTAATGTTTGTACTGAAAAGGAAAAAAAAAAAATTGGCTGAGTCTAAAAGTTGCTGTCCTCTGTACCAACAGATGCTAACAGTGGTAAGTCAGAAATATAGGTCTATCAAGGATCTAGCTCTGTTGCACTGACTCTTGCTTAAACAGTTGACTAAAGATTTTTTTGGCAAGCATGGATTTCTTCTAAAATCAATTACAAAGCGCACTGTCTACTGCTGAAAGTACTCCCAAATACTCTGTTTCCAACATGGACAAGAACTCTAAAACCTAAAACTTAGGTCAATGACCAAACCAATAGCTCACTAAGAAACAAAAATGAAGAAAAAGAAATGCCAAAATCCCAATTTTCTAAGATGTTTACCTCTGAAATGGTTTCAATAAATAACATAAAGGGAAGAAAATACCTTGCACAGAGTTGGGATGCCTATTTGTAGAATGAATACATACATTTCTTCCTCCTTCTACACCTATGTGCCGAAGCATCAAAACAATTTAATTTGTGGCCATTTCTTTTGTGTCTTGAACTTTACATGTAAGTTTATTATGAGGGGGTAAAAAAAAAACTTGTTTGGCCTGACTCACCATGAATCACAGCCAGGAGGTCATCTTGTGTATCAGCAACTATGTTTTCACTACAGCTATGTGACCTGAAGTGGCAGTAGCCGAGGCACCAAAATAGAAGGGGCAGAAAAGCCTTCCGCTGGTTTCTCAGTCCCAAATGGTCTTTTCCAGCCCATTCCGACCACTGAGCAAGAGCCAAGCTCACAGCGCAGATAGAACCACCCCGACAGTTCCGAGGGGAAAGGCTGCAGGCCCACCACACCTTTCTCGCCCTACTGGGGAGCCCGGGGAAGCAAGAATATCAAAAGAGGACAGGCTCGTGAAGCATCATGGTGAAACCTGAGCATGACAAGGGTCAAAATCAGCCCGATGCAGGGCAAACCCCGCCGTGACTGTGAAGTAGAGATTTCGGGAAGGTCTGGACACAGAGGAGGATCGTTCACCCCGGGTCAGGGCGCAGCGCCGGAACGATCGCGCAGCGGCCCGGGTCTCCACGCACCCCGACCTCCAGGACCTGCCCGGATCCCACTCACCTGTCTGCCGCCCGCGGGCCGGGCCGGTGTCGCTGTCCCTGTCCCTGTCCTTGCCCAGCCCAGCCCACCTTACCCTCCCATCCGTGCCCTCCACGCACATCTCCCAGCAACCACGGCCAGGCTGGCACGGGTAGGGGGTTGATGCCTGCCTTGCCGCCCCGGGCCCGGCCCCGGCCCCGGCCCCGCACTCACTTTCTGAATCCGCTTCAGCGCCATGGGTCAGGGAGGGCGGCGGCTGCGGGGCTGCAGGCGTGGGTCGTCGCGGGCTCGGCTTGCGGCTGCTCAGCGGGCTCAGCTCGGTGGGTGCCGGCTCGCCGCTCCCTGGCTCGCTCCGGGAGCCGCTGCCTTTGCTCCGAGTGCGCCCGAGCGCGAGTGTGCGCGGCTGTGCGGGCGGGGACGCCGGCGAGACTCTTTTGTTTCCGCTTTTGCTTCTGGGAAGGAGCCTGCGCCCTCCCCGCCGCGCCCCGCCCCGCCTGGCACACTGGGAAGTGTAGTTCAGCCGCCCGGCTGCCCGGAGGCTGGAGGGGCCCCCATGCTGACCTCCGCCCGGCGGGCTGGGGTCCGAGCAGCCGGGCGTGGTTCCTGCAGCTCGAGCTGCTGAGACGGGCTGCGCCTCGGCTCAGTGGGGATAGCAGATGAGCTCCTGGCGCATTTAAAGCCATTTCTCAATTTTCGGTTAATTATTATTTACCCAGTGGGAACTACAGTTGCCCTTGTTATTTTTACCTTTGCAGATTTCATTGTTTTAAATACATAAATGCGTCGATTTCCCACCCTTGCACACAGGCATGGATCCATTCATATCCATTATGACTCCTTAGTTCTTATTTCAGAGGAAAAAAGCGCCTTCTCTGCCCAGGGCACATCGTGCATCGCGTGCTCCTCCTTAGAACTCTGAATTCCTAGCTTCGCTCTCACCGGCTCCCGCCCTTCCTTTGGCATTGCCTTCCTTTGACAATAGTCTGAGCACACTTCCCACTCCCTTGATTCCTGTAAATCTGTGCTCATTAAAAGGTAGCTTCTGCCTGCGGCACCGGTAGAAGCCGATTTCAAGGCGCGGTTGAGCTTCTGATTACTAAATTCAACTGACTCTCCTCCGCAATGTTTTTGAACTGTTGGGTTGGGGGAGGGGGCAATATTTTGTATTTCGCAACGCCCACCACCTCTGGAATCCGGAGGCGCCGCCGCCGCACCGCCGCTCCACGGCAGGTGGGTCTTCCACTTCTCTGACTCCTGCTTCTCTTCACTAGATCTTTTCAAACATTAGAGTGGCTCTGAGTTCCACTTGACCTCTAGGAGACAGACTTCATGCTCTCCTCGCCCTGAAACTTGGGACCCAGTAGGTGCAAAGAGCACGGCTTTTGTACAACTCACGAGTTTTGCTCTCTGCGCATCGGATCACCTTCCCCTTCCTTTTCTCCAGTTCCCCTTTAGCTTCTCTTGTACCCGACCGGCGTTTGTCGCAGCCCTTTCTCCGCTTTATGATGCTCTTTCAGCAACTGCTCCTGTAGCTAAAGGGCCAAATCTTTTTCATACTATCTGTTCTCTTCAAAGAAAAGAGCCTCATTGCTGTAATTCATCTTTTTATTTTGGCTACAAATTGTTAGCTAATGAATACACCATGACTACTCTTAGGCTAGGTCGCCATCCATGGCCCAAATGGCTATGAAAAGTTTGGGTTTTGTTTTGTGCTTGGGTTGGAACCCAGGGCTTTATACAATCGAAGCATAGACTCTACTGCCAGGCTGCATCCACGTTCCAGCTGAGGAAAGTTGGTAAGTTCTTTTGAACATTTTTTTTTTTTTTGGAACTGGGGATCAAACTCATGACCTCGTGCTTGTTAGGCAGGTGCTTATGCCACTGAGCTAGATCTGATCAATGAGTTTCTGTGACACACCAGCTGGCAAAGATACTTCTGCAAGGAGATGTTATTTGGGCCAGCTTTAAACACTGTCACCACGGTCTTCCTGTTTAAAAGGCAAGCATAGAAGTGTCCTCCTAAGTGAGATAGAGGACAAGCAGTACAGTCTTGGTCACCAGAGTTGCACTGCCATACTGGCAGCATTAGAATATCATGTCAGACATGCAGCCTTGTTCACTGCTACCACTATGGGAAAAGAGTAGTTGTAGGTAACTCACTGCCATGCAATTCATAAAAACCTCCAGAGCCATTTGGAGGACAATTCTGATCATTATACCATAAATTACAAAAAGTGTACACTCGCACAGGGCTATAGGTGGGACAATTCTGCTCATAACTTATTAAGCGCCTGTAATTCCAGCACTCAGGAGGCTGAGGCAGGAAGATCATTGTGAGTTCGAGACCAGCCTGGGTTACAAAGTGAGCTCAAGGCCAGCCTGAACTGCATAGCGATACCCTGTGTCAAAAAGACAAAAAAAAAAAAAAAAAAAGCATTAAGGTTCTAGGACACTGCCATTAGTTTCTCCATATTTCAGAATTTCCTACATGGACTAAAAGACTTGCTGATCAAGTCGTTCTATTGCTTAAAAACTTTCACTGTATCGTGGAACCCCAATGCCTCAGCTTAGTGCAAAACATCCATCACAGTTTATCCTCAGACTCCTCCCCTTTATTTTTGACTCACACACCTTAATTCATTAATGTCACCTGATTTTATACATTCCCTGCACTCTGCTTGGGATGACCTCCTACACTCGCCTGATAAGCTCCTACACCTCCTTATAGACCCAACTCAAATGATACATGAGATTCTCCTCAACTTATTTACTGAGGTGGATTTATTAATATTTATATTAGTGTTCGAATTCCAGAAACACAACGTTCATACTTTAAAGATACCATTTATCTTATTTATGACTGATTATCTCATTAAAACATGAATTCTAAGGATGTATGGGAAGTATCTTACTTTTTTTTTTTTTTTAGTAAGATAAAATTTTCTTGGGGCCAGGAATTTAGCTCAGTGGCTCAAGCACTTGCCTGGTAAGTGCGAGGTTGTGAGTTCGATCACTGGTACAAAAAAAAAAAAAAAAACCCAAAAACTGTCTTTTTTAGTTAAGTAAAACTTATATACCATGAAATGTCCACATATGTGAGTGCACAATTTGATGAGCTTTGACAAATGAATATATTTGTGGAATAATTGAAATCTAGAACATTTCTATCATTCCAGAAAATTCCCTTGTGACTCCTCTAGTCACTTTCTACCCAACAGGAAACAACAGCTCTAACTGCCACCACCATAGATTAGTCCTGCCTGGTTTTTGATGTCATACAAATGGAAAAACACAATCCATACTCTTTTCTGTTTGAATCCTGCAGCTTAACATAGTATTTATTCCATTTTGTTGAACATACCAGTAGCTCATTCTTTTTAATTACTGACTAGTGTCCCATGTTGTAAAACTACTATAATAGTTTTTCTCCTCAAGTTAATGAGCATTTTAGTTGTTTTCAGTTTGGGTTTATTCTAATTAAAGCTATCATGAGCATTCCTTTGTGTGCACATATTTTCTACTTTTTTAAGGATACTTAGGATTGGAATTTCTGCATCAAGATTAGTGTGTGTGTAACATAACAAACAGCTACCAAGTAAATTTTCAAAGTGTTATGCAATTTTAAAATCTCAATAGCATTGTATGACTGTTGTTTGTTTTACATTTGTGAACATTTGGTGTTGTACACACCTTAATTTTAGCCATTTTGTTGGATTTTAAGGTAGCATTGTGATTTTTTTCATTTGTTGCAGTGCTGGGGATCAGACCCAAGGCTTCCACATACTAGGCAACTGGTCAACCACTGAGCTATACATTCCCAGTCTCACACTATGGTTTTAATGTGCATTTTCCTGAAGACTAATATTTTAGTCACTTTCTGGTCACTACAACAAAACATTCAACACCCACAATTTAAAGGAGGAAAGGATAATTTTTTTTTTTTTTTTTTTTTTTTTTTGTGGCACCGGAGATTGAACTGACAACCTTGCACCTGCCTGACAGGCGCGTAAGCCGCTGAGCCAAACTCCTGGCCCTGGTTTTTTGAGGCAGGGTCGCACTGGGTAGCTCAGGCCGGCCTTGCACTCGCGTTGTAGCCCAAGTGGGCCTCGAACTCACAACGCTCCGCCTACCGCAGCCTCCCGAGTGCTGGGATTAAAGGCGTGCACCACAGGAAAGGATAATTTTGACTCACATTTTCAGTTCATAGTCAGCTGACTCTAAAACAAACTATATGGTAAGGAGAGTAGAAAATCTGCTCACATGATGGAGATCAAGAAGCAGAGAGAGAAGAGAGAAACTGGAGAGGGAGATACTATGAATCCTCCCATATCAAAACCCCAGTGATCTGCATTTAATCAGGGCTTTGATCATCTCTTAACAGCACAGTCAACTGAATTTTTTTTTTTTAACTGAGGATCCAACTCATGACCTCGCATTTGCCAGGCAAGCACTTGCACTGCTGAGCTAAATCCCCAGCCATCTTTTTCTCACTTCTTAAGGTAGAAACCTACCACAGATTTGAAACACTTTCCTCTTCTAATAGAAAACTTCAAAGCTGTACCACATTCCACAAGTTGTGATGTTATATTTCCAGCTTTGGTTTTAAGTATATTCCTATTTACATTTGTGCCTGCTCTTTAACTCCCTCCTCAACCCATCATGTATGATTTAGAAGTGCGATGTTTAATTTCCAAATATTTATGTAGGGTTTTTCGAGATACGATATTGTCATTAATTTCCAACTTAATTAGTTTGTGACAAGAGCACATCCTCTGCAAAGTTTGATCATTTTAAGTGATTTTTATTTCTTGTCCCATCATACGGTCTGTGTTGTAGAATATTCCATGTATGCTCAAAGGACAACTGAGTTTTGCAAGCTATTTAATATAGATTTCAAGAACCATCAATCAGATCAGGCTTCCTTTATCCCTAGTAATATTTTATCCACTTTGTTTGATTATCAGAGGAAAGTTCAAACACAAAAAACCTCCAATTGATTGTAAATTTTCCTTTTTCCTCTAAGTTCTCTCAAATTCTGCTTTACATATTTTGAAGCTGTGGTATAAATATATGTACATTTATAAGTATTATGTCTACTCAATGAAATATTTTATCATTTTTAAAAAGTTCTTTGTATTTTGAGTAGTCCATCTTGTCTTGAAGTCTAATTGTATATTAATATAGCCATATTATCTTTATGACACTTACTATTTACTTGATATATTTTTCTATATACTTCTTTTCAATCTGTCTTTTAAAAAATTGACTTAAATTTTAACTGATGCCTAAAAATAAAATTTATATGTATTGCTGGATTTTTGTGTCTTTACAATTTAAGAGTTTCTTGGGGCTGGGGGTATAACTCAGTAGTAGAGTGCTTACCTAGCATGTGTAAGCCCTTGAGGTAGATGGATGACAGACAGATAGATAAATAGATAGACAGACAGGTATCAGGGCATAGATAGATAAATAGATAGATAAATAGATAGACAGACAGGTATCAGGGCATAGATAGATAAATAGACAGATAAATAGATAGACAGGTATCAGGGCATAGATAGATAAATAGATAGATAGACAGGTATCAGGGCTGGGTAACAAGGTCCTTAGTTGAAGTGATTCCCTCCTTCCCACACTGTTCCCGTGCAGGTACAGTAATAGGAAGTGTGACATTCTTTTGCAGTAATTCAGCATGGTTGGTATTTTGAAGCGTATTGTGAAACAAAGGGAGAGTGAAAAGATGTCACTGCCATACCACAATCTTGGCTCTTGCTAAGAATACAGTTATCAATCTAAACTGGTATTTTGATTACTTTTCTCTTGTTGCTGAGACAAAATATTTGGTACCCAAAATGAAGGAAGGAAAGGTTTATTTAGCTTACAGTTTTTGGAGGTTTCAGTCCATAATCAGCTGGCTCCAAGGCAGGGTGGTGTGGCTGAGGGGCAACATGGAGGCTGCAGCAGATACCAGAAGCCGCAAGAGCAAAAGGGCAAAGGGGGAAAAAGCACAACTCCTTCCCTTCCTTGTATTGTATGCTGGCTACCCACCCCTGGGTGGGTGCAGCACTCACACTGCCAATCCCAGCACTAGACGACAAACCAATCACTAACACTAGACTCAGCTGCCTTCGAAAGGCCCTTCCCCCATGACTGCATGAGGTTTTGGGGGACACAAACCATAACAACTGACAATTTTCAAATTACCAATGTGCAACACTGAATACATATTACAGTCAGTTAATGAGCTTTAAAAAAAAAAGTGAACGTCCAGGCTTCAATGAAGTTTCCTTAAACAGACTATATGGCAGGCCTTCATAGGGGTTTTTAAATAGAAGTTCTTCAGTAGAAATTGTCTTAGTTCCTTTACTTAATGCTGAGGCAAAAATATCCAAAGTTAAAGGAGAAAAGTTTTATCTCAGGACACAGTTTTAGTGGTTTCAGTCCATAGTTGGATGGTTCAAGGCAGAGCAGCATGGCAGAGAGGCATCACAGAGGAGAAACAGTCCATGTAGTGCAGCTGGGAGGCAGCGAGGCAGCAGCGGCGACACCAGCAGCGGCAGCAACAACAAGCCTTCCTTTCCCTTTCATACTATCCAGGCTATAAGCCTATTGGGTGGTACCACCAACACCCATAGTGGGCATGACTATGCTAAATCAATCAGTTGACTAATTTTGTTATCACACAGCCTTAATCCCATAGTCACACACACTAGATCCAACCACCTCTGAAAAGCCCCGCCTATGAGCTCATAAGGCTTTCTGAGGACCTCATGAGGCTTTGGGAGGTACAAGCTATGACACAGAGTTTCCCAAGCTTTAACATATTCTCAAATGGTAACGTATCAGTTTGTTGCAGTAGGTCTGGGGTGAGGTCCAAGAAGTTCTGTTTCTAACGACTTCCCAGGAAATGCTTTGCTGCAAGTTCTGGAACCACACTTTGAGAATTGTTGATCTGGATCTTTGCATTGCAAAATGTGGTCCATGGGCAAGCAACATCAGCAACATCAAGAATTTATTAGAAATGAAGACTCTCAGACTCCATCCCCAACGTGCTGCATCTGACCTCATAGTTTAACAAAATCCCGAGGTGACACAGATGAACACTAGCATCTGAGAAGCACTTTACAGGATGTGATATACAAGGAACTGCTAAATTGTAATTTCCTTTACAGAGTCTAATTTAGTAAGTTTTGGATAAAGACCTGTAGTCTATACTCCTGAGCAAACTTCCTTGAAAGTTTAGAGGCAGGCATCTGAGGACAACATTTTTGAGAATTTCCACCTTAGGCATATTTGTCTGTGTGTCTAAGCCTCAATTCCCTCACCTATAAACAAGGCAGTGAATGTTGTATTTGTTTAAAGTGAATGGATCTAAATTTTTTGGTGTCCTTCCAACTCAGAGATCTATGGTTTAAACCAGAGAATGGTTTTCCTATTTTTTAAAATAAATAATGTAAAAAGAAAGCTTACAGTATTATTTTTGTCTTTCCCAGTACAAATTTACTTACCAAAAAAGACAAGTTACACTTTTTAGAAAGATACTTTGGCATCTTACAATAATGATTTGTGCTTAGAGACTAACTTTAAACTTTTCAGAAACATTTTACACACACCTTTGCAATATGGAAATACACATGCAACATACAGTAGTTCAAATTTTTATTTAGTCTCTCACCTTTTCTCCCACACATTGGTTTCAAGATATGGTTTGTAGTCAGCCTCACAATTAATTCAAAAGTTTTACATAAAGCTTACTATAATCTGGGCACTGAAGACACATGATAAAGAAAATCACCAAGATTTCCACTCTAAAATAGTACATCAAAAACCCATGGGAAGGGAAGGCGAATGTAAGCCTTCATAAATCTTTAGATTTCTGGGCATTAGCCCATGCTGTTAATAAACATTTCTTGTTCCTAAGATTACCTGTATTTGGGACATTCGTCTGTGCCAAGTAGACTTGTGCCTACTTTCTATAAATTTAAAGTCTATATGGAAGAAAGATATCAAAGTAATTGAAATAAGTAAGTAGCAATTCATTCATTCATTGATCCACTCATTCATTCATTCAACAAAATTTCCTGAGACTCAAATAAATGGTACTGAGGATAAGGGCTAAAAGTGTTTTTAAAAGGGCATAGAAAAAAAAACCCTATAAACTTAGACAAAAATTTGTAAATTGCACATCTGATAAGAGACTTGTATCCAAGATATGGAAAGGACCCTGGTAATTTAATAATATAACGAAAACCCAATTTTAAAGTGGATAAAGGATTTGATTGGACAGTTCTTCAAAGAAGATATATGATGTTCATGAATGATAAACACATGAAAAGATATTCAACAGCATTAAAGAAATGTAAATCAGTAAGATAATACTTCATCCCTTCTGGGATGACTGTAATAAAAAGAAAGGACTGACAGTGTTGAGTAGAGTGGTACTGTGTCTATAATCTCAGCTACTCAGTAAGCTGAGGCAAGAGCATCAGCTGAACCCAGGAGTTTAGGGGACTAGCTGGGGCAACCTAGCAATACCCTGTCTTAATAAAAAAAAAAGACTAGGAGGCTAAGTGTAGAGCTCTGTGTAGGGAAAGTACTTTGCATGTGTAAGGCCCCAAGTGTAACCCCCACAACCACCACAAGTGCAGAAGTGGGAAGGAGGTGTGTGTGTGTGTGTGTGTGTGTGTGATTAAATAAACCATTCTTTTTTTAAAAAAGACAAGCTGTGTAAAAGATGAAGAGAAATCAGATGCCACACACATTGCTGGTGAGAATGTAAAATGGTGTAGTTTTACTTTGAGAAATAGTTTGGCAGCTCCTCCAAATGTTAAACATGAATTTACAATATGATCTAGCAATTCTACCTCTAGATAACTATCCAGGACAGTGAAAAGATACGTTCACATAAAAACTTGGACACAAATGCTCATTGCACCATTATTCATGATTATAAAGAGGAAATAATCTAATGCCCATTAACTGGTAAATGGGAAAACCAAATGTGGCATATGAACTATAGAATATTATTCAGCAATAAAAAGGAATAAAATACTAAACAAAATTACAATAAGGATGAACCTCTAAAACATTATGCTAATGAAAGAGGTCAGTCTCAGAATATTACATATTATATGATCCCATTATGAAATGTCCAGAATTGGCAAATCTACAGGGTTAACATATAGTTTATTAGTTGCCAAAATTCAGGAGAGAGGAGTAAGAAGGAAATGTAGAGTAAATGCTAAGGGGCATGGGTTTGTTTGTTTGTTTGCTTGCTTGCTTTTGTTTTTTGAGATAGGATCCTACTATATCATTCAGGCTGGGCTTGAACTCACTACATAGCCCAGGCTGGCCTTAAGCCTATGGTGATCCTCCAGCCTCAGCCTCCAACTGCTTGATTACAGGTGTAGTCTACCACGTCCAGTAGGGTATTTCATTTTTAATGATAAAGTTGTTCTAAAATTAGTTTGTGGTGATAGTTGCTGAACTCAATAAATATACTTAGAACCACTGAATTGTACATTTAAACTTTAGAGTATGATATGTAATTATATCTCAAAAAAATGTTTAAAAGAAATAAAGTTTGACCACATTAGACTTTGAATCTTCAGGTCGAACTGTTCTTTCCTGAGACCAGCCCTAGATGATCTGTAGCTTCTATCTCAAGCTACATGCTGTTTCTGTATTTTCATCTTTCCAAATAAGCAAAGAAAGAAGATCTTAGTCTCCTTTAACTCCAACATCTGTATAGTGGGTGTTCTCCACCCCAGCTATGCATCAGGATAGCTAGCCAGAGTCACATTTTAGATCTAATTAGAGCTGGGGTTACACAAAGTGCAACGGGGCTGCTCATCCATCCATGGGTGAGGTGCTGCAATGGGGGAGTCCAACTCCCTGTACCCCCTCCCTGCACCCCTCCCAGCATGCATTCTAGAGGGCCTGATCCACCTATCCCAAAAAAGACTAGTTACTGGATCTGATGGAGAAAAACAATAGTCCAGAGGGAAGAAGCTAAATGAAAAAGACTGAGTAATTTGGAGATGCTCATGCAGAGAATTCCTGACCAAGTCAAAGAGGAGAATAAAGACCTGCTTGGGACAGGCAGGTAAGCCCACCAAGACACATCTGATAGAGTCAAAGTGACAGTGAAAGTTTTTAAGACCTTGAAGGAACCAATATTGATCAGGTCAGAAATTTTAGAGACCACAGTGAAGTCAGACATATGTATAATACAAGTTACTTGGTAGGCTAAGGCAGAAGGATCACAAGTTTGAGGCCTTGGCAAGTTAGAGAGACCCTGTTTCAAAATTAAAAGAAAAAAAAAGCTGGGGATGTAGCTCAGTGGTAGAGTGCTTGCCTGGCATATGCAAGGATTTAGGTTCAAAACCCAGCACCATGAAGAAAGAGAGAGAGACAGACAGACAGACAGGCAGACAGACACAGACAGAGACAAAGAGACAGAGAGACAGAGACAGAGAGAGAGATGAAGAAGGAGGAAGAGGAGGAGGAGGAGGGAAGGGAAGGGAAGGGAGAGAGAAAGAGAAAAAAGAAAGGAAAGGAGAGAAGAGAGAGAAGAGAAGAGAAGAGAAGAGAAGAGAAGAGAAGAGAAGAGAAGAGAAGAGAAGAGAAAAGCAGGGCAGGGAAGAGAAGAGAAGAGAAGGGAAGAGAAGAGAAGAGAAGAGAATGGAAGAGAAGAGAAGAACAGAGAGAAACTGGAGTGACAGGAGAGGTCTGGTAAAAAGACTGAGCCATTCCCAGCTGTTTGTGACACAGTGAAGCAGGGCATCTGCCAGGAATCCAGGGCTGCAGTCCATCAACCTAGTCCTGGCTGTGAGGCCAGCAAGGGCGGCTGTATTGCTGGGAACAACACCACCAGGCCTGCCCTCTCTGGAACAGAAGTTACTTGATTTTTCCATCCAGTTGCCGGTTTCACTTGTTCATCTGTTGTCTATAAAGAAGTATTTGTCTTTGCATTTGTCTGTTTTCTCTCTGTGCATTTGTTTCCAGTCAAACCTGGGATTCTTTTGCTCAATTTGAAATAGAAATCACAAAGAGACAAATATCTTCCTAATGAGGGCTTGGTGGGCTTATGATCAAGCATAAAGCAAACAGCATGCAAGAAAGAGATCCCTACCTGGCTTCTCAAGGAAACACTGAAAAACTTATACAGTCTGAGGCATTATCACTACTTCAGGAGCAATCAGAGCAGGATATCTATGCATACAGTGGCTGCAAGATTGGAAGAAAGCAGGTGGCATAAATTGGACCATCCTAAGATGCATGTTTTCAAAGACCTGCTTCCTGCAAATGACAGAGAACATGGTTGGGAATTCAGGCCTTTCTTATTCTGTCTCACGTCTTTGAAGCTGTACTGTTCAGCACCAGTTCTCCTTGACCAGAGGGGGCCAAATAGTCCCAATTCTTTCCACTCATGAGTGCTCTTTTTGAGCTGGTAAGAACTCTTTATTTGTCCTGGAACAGTTTTGAGCTTATAGACCACCCAGGTCTTCCAACACTTCAGGGCCTTTCCCTTTTTTGTATCTGAAGTCCTGTAATTGTAAAACTAGAATAACCAGGAGGTGAAGCCCAGGTAGAAGAGTCAGGAATGGCTCAGAACAGGTGTTTGGTACACATTTACTTCCAGCACTCTTCATGGTGCCATGAATAGCTGTTTGGGTTGCTGGCTCACAGATCCCATCCTTGGCTCTCCCCTACAAACTCTGTCCAACTACAGGCCAGATTTCAAGAGGGATGTTCTTAGGGGAGGCCTATAATTGATGAGTCAACCTGTGCCCTGTACATCTCCATAGGATCAGAACCAGTGTTGAGCGGGTCTCCACTTGAAAGTAGGTTTGAACCATTGTTTGGGGGAAAGAACAGAGTAGAGAGACTCAATACAAGTGAAGTCAACCATAATACACTTCTCAGGACCGCCTTGTGCTTCCTTCAAGTGTGTTTCTATTATGTGTACCCTATATTTGTTTCAAGATTGGTTCTGTCCATCATTTTTTCATTAACAATAGAAACAAGTTCTAAGCATCAAATAGCAAGCAGAAGAGTATTTAAACATTATTTGTTTGCTTGGGGTGTTTGATGAGGTAAGAGATTTTTGTGATTTGAATCAAAATTTACTTTAATAAAATTCTGAGCAGCTGGGGGTAGCTGGAAGGCTTCTCAAACAGGCAAAACTGCATCACCTCATTCTTCCATACAGGGGACAGACTTTTTTGGGAGCACCCTGGGCTTCCCTCACAGCCCCGGGATGTTAGGACTGGCAT
Organism: Dasyprocta punctata; assembly: GCA_004363535.1. Classification (NCBI taxonomy): domain Eukaryota; kingdom Metazoa; phylum Chordata; class Mammalia; order Rodentia; family Dasyproctidae; genus Dasyprocta; species Dasyprocta punctata. Next base: position 13,969 of record RJWM01005202.1, on the reverse strand, counting down.
TATGAGAACTGGAGCAAGGTAGTGGAGAGGGTGGTACTTGTTCAGAAAAATGTTGCTATTGTGCTTGGATTCCACCCTATAGTTTATTAGAATACTGGCCTCTAAGACTTCGAACAGGTTTAAAAATTGCTAATTTGGCCCAAAGTTCTTGTTAAGAGAACTTCTCCTTTTGAAATTCTACTAACCTTTTTTTTTCCAATACCTAGAAGTCTTGTGACTTTCTTCAAGCATTTTTTCAGAAGTTTAGACCTTTCCTTCTTTGATATGAATTTACATTTTAGGTTATGTTATGAATATTCTGGATACAGAATATTCTGGGACCCTCATTGCTCTGAGAATTTTTCTCTACCTTACAACTGAAAATTGTCATCTAAAAATATTTAAAACAATAAATGAATATATTATTACTTACTGAGAAAGATGAATATTCATTATTTTATTCCCCAGTTTAAAGAGTAATAAATATACTAATGCTATAAAAGTTGTTAAACAAGTCTACATGATATAGCCCTTTAACAAACAAACTTATTTCCAAGTGTCTGAGTCATGGTTGGTTGCACTTTTCTGCAAAGCCTAATAAGATCTAATTACAGGCAGTAAATGTAGAGTCAACTTTATAATCAATTAAGAGTTATGAGTATGCCAAAAACCAGTCCACCTAGGAGGAGCTTCACAAACAGCAGAAAGGTGATTACTTCTAATTCCCAAAAGGAGTTGATGGTTGGGCTCAATCTGAGCAAATCTAGGATAAAATCTATATTTCTAATTCCTTTCTGTATATATTTCTGCTTTCACAGCCTTTCTCTTCTCAATATCTTTCCACCTCCTTCTCTTTCCCTCCCCACCCCTTGTAATGAGAACTTCAAGACACATTTGTAGTCCTAGGGATAATGAATACAGCATTCCTTAACCTTTCAAAGCCCACACCTTCAGCCTTCAGGAGGAAGGAAATTCTGACTTGTGTTACATGAGATGAATGTTGAAGACAGTAAGTATTCTCTGGGAAATAAGCCAGTCCCATGATGACTAATACTGTCTGATTCCATTTATGTGAGGTATCTACAGCAGTCAGATTCATAGAAACAGAAAGAAGGGTGGTATCCAGCGGTGGGGTGGGGGGAGTTGTATAATGGATACAGAGTTTCGGTATTGCAAAATGAAAAAGTTCTGGGGCCTGGAGTGGTGGCGCACCCCTGTAATCCCCAGCACTTGAGAGACTGAGGCAGGAGTGACGCTGCAAGTTCAAGACCAGCCTGGGCTGTAAAGTGAGCTCAAGGCCAGCCTGAACTGCATAGCAAGACCCTGTCTCAAAAAGACAAAAAAAAATTGTTCTGGAGATTGGTTGCACAACAATGTCAATATACTTAACACTACTGAGCTACATACACTTAGAAATACTTAAGATGGTAAATTTATGTTCTGTGATTTTTTTTACAATTTAAAAAACAGTGTGTCTCCTTAAAAAAACCAGACAAGTGCTGGAGAGCATGCAGAAAAACTAGACCCTCACCAATAATTGGTGGGAATGTAAAATACCACAACCATACTGGAAAACCACTTTAGTAGCTTGCAAAATAATTCAACATAAACATAACCCTATACCTAGCAATTTCAGGGCTGGGAATATAGCTCAGTGGCACAGCACCTGACTGGCATGCATGAGGTCCTGAGTTTGATTCCTAGTACCAGAAAAATTTTTCTTCATTCTTATAAATCTATCTAGGAGAAGCATAATATGTACCCACATGGAGACATATACATAAATGTTCATAGAACCATTATTCATAATAGATAATAATTGTGTACAATTCAAATGTCCATCAAGTGGTAAACAGATTGAGTTATAGCTACATAATGGAATATTATTAAGCATTAAAAAAGAACAAGTTACCAACACATATTACAACATGGAGGAACATCAAAAACATTATACTAAATGGAAAGAAATGCCAAAGACCTATGTGGCATTTTGTTTTGTTTTATTTTATTTTATTTTATTTATATGAAATGTCCAACAAGGGCAATTTTATAAAGATCACAATAAGCAGATCATAAGCAGATTAACATTTGCCTAGGCTTGGTAATGCAAGTGAGTGTTAACTGCAAATAGACACAAAGAAACTTTCTGTGGCAGTGGAAATGTTCTAAAACTGGAGGATGGTAATTGTTGTTCTGGATAAATTAAAAAAATCATTGAAATGTACATTTTAAATTGGTGAATTTTATGGTATGTAAATCATACCACAATACAGTAAGTACTGAAATTAAAAAAAAAATTCAAAACACTGAGTATCGCACATGGATGGCCCATTTTAGAAGCAGGTCCCCCTGCCCTGTTTCGGTTGCCCACCTGTTGCTATCTGCAGTGAGGGTGAACTCTCTCCACTGAACTCTGTGCAAACTGAAGACTTGTGAACAAAATCACACACACACACACACCATGTCCCACTAACATGTGTAAAATCTCATACCCACAGATTCTAACATGTCTCTTCTAACTTCTTGAAGAGAAAATGTGTATCACTGGAGAACACCTGTTAGTGAAGTTCATTTGATGGCATTTTTACCTTTCCCTCACAACAAGGCTCCAACGTAGTCAGTGCCTGGCACGATGTGTTAAAAAGCATAGGTACTAAGAAATCCCACTGTCATAAATACTGAAATACAAAGATGTCTGCCTTTCAATGAAGGAAATATTTTATTAGCCCCTCTTTACATGTAGAAACTGAGGTTTTAAAAAGGAAATAAGTTTGTGAGATCACATCGCATACATGTGACAGCTTAATGATCATGCTATAAACTATGGTATGCTAATGTCTTCCACTACACTATCTTATATGACCTTTAAAAATATATGTTCTTCTCTTGTAAATTTCCCCACCTCTTGAAAATAGTTGACCCCTCAGAGATTGCAGTTCGGCATTCATTCAGTGTACTCTGGTTGGTTCTGGACAGTCAGACCAAGATGTGTTCGTCATGCCTTCTATTGTAGTGGGACCAGATGAGTGACTCTCAACCCTGGGAGCCAGTTCCTTAGGTGAGTCTGCCCTTCTGGCTTGTGTTGTCTGTTGTCAGAGGATTCCACGCATTGCTGTCCTGGGAAAATAGATACATTCTGCCATTAGGTGATCAGGACATGGAAGAAATGAGAAGAGACAGAAAGCAAGGGTGGCCAACCCACAGTATGAAACTAGAAAGTGAAACACTGAAGAGAAAGCACATTTGACCAGTAAAAAATCTGAGACTCAGACAGAGAGACTCTTGGTTTCTAGGGGATAATGTGCTGCTTTGATGTTTGCCTGTTGGGAATGCAGAAAGAGCAACTGAATAGATAGGGGAAGGGGAGCCATGGCTTCTGCGTTTTGAGAATAACACTCTATAAAAGTTGCACTTACCTAAGTGACTGCTGTGTTGTTAATTTCTGAACTCTCCTCAGCCCATCGCCCTGGCAGGAGTTAGGAAATCACTGAATCACATCTTAATGTTATCATCCCACCCACCTGCAAAACAAACTTTTGGTGCCTATATTGCAGTTTTTCTTGCCTTTGCAGGAAAAGGAGGCAAAATTAGTGTGAATGTAGGTGTCTTAGCTCCACAGCCGCCATCACACCTTAAAAAGGAAAGATCACCTTATCCTGCTGGTGTTAAAAAAAAGTCTCAGGCAACTGACAGGTTTAAGAACATTAAGCTTCTTAGAATAATTTTCAGATATTTCTAACAATAAACTCTGGAGCAGAGAAATGCAGAAAGAGTAAGAGAAAGAGGCAGTTCAGATAAGGAACTGCAGGACAGCAAATTCAGTATCTGAGGCTGAAAAACTGCAAGGTCATCCTTGGATATGTCATTTAGTACTGGATTCCACCATCTCCTGGCTTGCTGTGGTTTTGCACCTGAGCAGCTATAATATGCACAGAGCATGTTTGGATTCCTGCCTTGAGTTTAGAGCTCAGAGGAATACAATTTAGTAACAACTACATTACACAAAATTAAGGATACTGTGGTGTGTTGATGTAGGGATATGAGTGCTATTCACTCTAGGGCAGACTATAGAGGATTCGTTATAGAAAATTTAAAAACTATGTAAAAATTGCAGCAATTCTAAGCAATGTCAGTGATTAGAGAATCCTGTCTCCTAATTTAGCTTAGGACTGAAATTCCTCTTGCGTTTTCTTTTCTTTTAAAAATCTTTACTTAGACATAATTCATGTAACATAAAATACACCTATTTAAATTATTCAATTCAGGGCTAGAGATACAGTTTATTAATTGGCACATGCTTAACATGTGTGAGGCCTTAGGTTTGGTCTTCAGCACCAGGCGCACACACACACACACACACACACACACACACACACAGATTAAACTATAGTGAAAGGTTTTTAGAAAGTTAACATAGCTGTGTAGCTATCGCCACAACCTAAGTTTAGAACATACTCATCGCATATTTAATTTAAGTAATACATATGTAAGCTAATTAGCACATTTTTGTTGCTAATCCTTTTACAGTTTTGCATGCCACATGCACATTAACTTGGAGAATTATATTGTTTGGCCTTCATCTTACTGAATTTAGCTACATACATTTGCTTTGAAAGGAAGTTCGTAATGGTGAGGAATTACATGTGGTCTCTAGGCAGTTTTCACCTCCAACTCCCGTTACTTATATATTCCTGCATTTAGACTATGGGTTCGAAATAAACAGTAACAGATATAAACAGTTTCGAGTTATCTTTTTTCTGGCATCGATTTTTTAGATGAAGTTAATGACATACAAAAATATTTGCAGAAAGCTTGAATTTGAATCTGCTTTACTAATGTACAGTAAAACACAAAGTTTTAAAATTGTATCTTGAGGATTTGTTCACAGACATTGTGGAGAAGGCTACACAATAAAATGGTAGGAAAGCATATATTTATATTTAAAAAGAATAATGTTTCAAAGAAGAATGTCAAGAGGAAATATGAAAGACATCGATTTTTCATTGCTAAAAGAAATCAAAAGTCAATATTTCAATACCAAGCACTGCACAGCCATTTTTAAAAAATGGATTTTTAAAATGCCAATATTTACCGTTATTTAGTCATTTTCTCAGATTTATCTATCAGATGAAAACTTTGGAAATTCGCTAAATTATAAAAAGTAATTTATGACAAATATCTTTGTGGAGAGAACATTTTAATGACAAAATTTTTGAGACTTTTTTGTTTCTTCGTGCAATACTGAGGATTAAACCAGGGCCCTTATATGCTAAGCAATCCCTTTACCACTGAACCACATTGCTACCACTCTCTGAGACATTCGAAGTCTCTAAAATTAATCCTAAAGACAAACATGTGAGTCTTTTCTGGAGTTTATGGAATTTCTTGTTAAATCTGATGTTTATGACTCTGCCCAACTTATCTTCATGTTTCAGGCTTCCTTTCCTTTATATTCGTTCATTCATGTGAAGAACTTTCCCAAGTTAAAATTATTAAATCATGCTTTGTTCTGAAGATAGGACACTAAATCTTGCTACTTTATTGAATATGAAGAAGGGTAAATTGAATGAAGTCATAGACAAATATTTCTAAACTAACACTGAAAAAAAGAACAGGTAGTGTTATTCATTACTGCACAGGAAATACGTAGGCATTTCCCTTCTGTTAAAAAAATACATTAATGTCACTAAAAGTACCAATGTGTTACATTTTATTTTGTTGAAATATTTAATATTTAGGGCCAGGAGTTTGGCTCAGTGACTTAAGCACCTGTCTGGAAGGTGTGAGGTTATGAGTTCAATCCCCAGTGCTGCAAAAAGAAAAGAAAAGAAAAGAAAAGAAATATTTAATTTTTAATGGGGTATTGTCATGCACATTGTCATGCACATCTGTAATTCCAACTATTCAAGAAACTGATGTAGGAGGATTCCAAATTCAAGTGTAACATGGTCAATTTATGAAGATCCTACCCCAAAATAAAAAATAAAAGCCGGGCGTGGTGGTGCACGCCTTTAATCCCAGCACTCAGGAGGCTGAGGTAGGCGGAGCGTTGTGGGTTCGAGGCCGGCTTGGGCTACAACGCGAGTGCAAGACCGGCCTGAGCTACATAGTGCGACCCTGCCTCAAAAAAACCAGGGCTGGGAGTTTGGCTCAGTGCCTTAAGCGCCTGCCCTGGCAGACGCAAGGCTGTGAGTTCAATCCCCGGTGCTGCAAAAAAAAAATAAATAAATAAAATAAAATAAAATGGGATGAGTATGTGACTTAGTAGTAGAGTGCTTGTCTAGCGTAAGCAGAGCCTTGAGTTTGACATATGATACTGAAAAAATTACTTTTTAATTCTTATTTTTATCAACATGATTATATATTCATATATATGAATAGTTAGATATATGCTAATAACTGTGAATGTTTATATATAAATATTATATGTATATGATGTTAAGTAAAAGAAAGCATCAATTTTCTTTTCTGGCTATTACTAGTTACTTCTTATTACTTTTTTTTTTTTTTTTTTTTTGGTATCAGGGATCAAACTCATGACCTCACACTTGCCAGGCAGGTGCTTGTGCCACTGAGCTAAATCCCCAGCCCCACTAGTTACTTCTTTGTGTGGTATTACTGAAAATAATTTTGTCATAGTGAATGAGGAGTGTTAAAAAATTCTGCATTATGAGATATTTGACTACTTTATTGTTTATCTTTAACAATTTTTCTTGTGTTTGGTTTATTGTTTTAACAACTTATGGTATCTTAAATATATATATATATATATATATATATATATATATATATATATATATGTATACCTGTATATACTAATGACTTGCTTCTTGCAGCTTACTCTATTAGAACCTGGCTTAAAATGATTCACTTCTGATGCCCACAGTTACTGAACCACATGAAGTGTTTCCCATGTACTCTGTGGGTTTCTCATCTTATCACCCTTATAAAGTAGGTTTTATTATTTTTGTTTTATAGAGGAGGCAGGGAGAGAGAGAAAAAGAGAGGGAGAAGGCTTTAGCAAAACAAGCAAGATTAAACAGAAACACGCAGATTCTAACTAGTAGTGGGTTTGAATCAAGGTCTACCAATAAGTGGAATTGCCTTGCAGGAGTTCACAGTCTAATTGGAAGTTCGATACACATCCATAGAGATAAAAAGATAAAATAATATAAATATTATATGCCGATTGCTCAGCAAAGATCTAGACCAAAAATTCTCAAGTCAGGAAAAGGAGTCGTTACTGGGGACTCTTACAATAAAGAAGGCTTTGTAGGGAAAGTCTTGCACAGAGCCTTACAAGGAGTATTTAGAATTGGAAATTTTAAAAGGAAAGAAGAGTAACATGAGGAAAAACTGGGTCTGCTCCTGGCCTGTCAGGATTCTAAGAACCGAATTAAACTGATTTACAGAGACCTGCTAAGAGAAGGTTCATGTCCTTTTGGTCTACCTGTAGAAGATAGATAAATCCTATTTTTCTTGTTTCCACAGGTACTGTCAAGCTATTTTCTTTATATACTTGGCTAGTGCAGACCCAATTATTTCCAGCCATCTTCAAGTATAAGTTTGGATTCCAGAAACTGATCTGCTAACAAATATTTCGAGTATGGTAGCTACGAATAAAATTTTGCGCTGGTATTTCTCAAAACCTTATGATATTTAAATTGCCACATATGTGTGCCTATACATTCAAATACATACATGCAAATATATTTTTTCACACAAATGGTAGCTATGACTAGAGCATACATATCTTCTGCACCTTCCTGCATTTCTTATTTAATGTATATTGTACAGTTTTGTATCAGTATAAAAACATCTGCTTCATTTCTTTTAATGGATGCATTTTATTTTATTGCAGTTGCATGCTATGATTTATTTAATATGAGCACTATTCTCTTCCCCTTAGGTTTTTTCCCTTGGTTTGCTTTACAAAGAGAATGTCACGTAAAAACTTTAAGCATATAACATTAACTCGTGTGAATAAATCCACAGGACAAATTCCTAGAAGTGGAGCTTCTGGGTTAAAGGGCACATGAATTTTTAGCTTTTAAACATAGTGCCAAAATTTCCTTCACAAAGGTTGATGCTTAGTATTTAAAAGTTGACTGAAATGAAATTATTATCTTGTACAAACAAAACATTATCCGTTAATGCTTTGTACTATCTGCTGGGTCCATCAAAGCAGACTGCCATGAAAGCACGTGGATTTCACTTCCTTTTTTCCTGCTTTACAAGCAATGTACAAAGCATAACATAAAAGAACAAGCTAGAAAATGGACTATGGAGGGGGAGAGAGCTGGAGACACAGTGTAAGCACTAAAGAGGAAAAAACTATGCTAAATATCAGTTTTTACGTGACATGCTCTTTGTAAAGCAAACCAAGGGAAAAAACCTAAGGGGAAGAGAATAGTGCTCATATTAAATAAATCATAGCATGCAACTGCAATAAAATAAAATGCATCCATTAAAAGAAATGAAGCAGATGTTTTCATACAGAAGAGTGGGTAGGGCTAAGAACTAAGTGCAGAGAATTCTTGAAAAAAGAGGCCCTTTCTGTATCTCTCTAGGTCTCTCAAAGCCTTGATAGGGCTGACATAGACAGGGTTAGGGTCTTGATATCTGTCTTCAGACAGTCAGAAGAATCCAGCAACAGAGATCAAATTTGGATAAACACCTGGAAAAAATGAAAACAACCTAAGTAATCAGCAAAGAAATTGTTTGGGCAGTGGAGGTAGGGAAGACAGAGAAGTCTTTGGAGGGAAATCGAAAAGGGTGGGCAGAAGAAGCAAGCCCTCCCTGAGAATTGACACCACGCATGGGCCGCTGGGCAGACAGCCAGATGCCAGTCTTTTCCCATGAGTCAGTGCCATTCACAGACTTTGGGGGAAGAGAACAAGAAGTCACCAAGAAGCAAGCCCTCCCTGTGAATCAGCACCATGTATGGGCCAACCGAGGGGGACAGCCAGATGCCAGTCCCTTCCAATGCATGGGCTGGGAAACAAGAGAAGCCACGCCCCCCCACACCCCATAAGCGACCTGCTGATCCAGAAAAACGCAGGCTGCAAGGATAGCTATTGAAGTAAAATGCAATTTAATGCTTGTAGTGTGTAGTGTTTCATTGACTTTGCAGGTCTAAAACTGATAGTCTGATCATCTATTCAGAGGATAACAATATGCAATGGAACATCTATGAATGTGAAGGTGGTAGCCAATGTTAATTCCCTATTATCTTGTTTTGAAGTCCTGTATCATTTTCATTGTTTTGTTGGTTTGGGTTTTATTCTGCTTCGTTTTCTTTGATTTTATTATATCCATTGGCATGCGCAGTTGTTTAAAAAATAACAAGATATATTATGGTAGCCATTTTGGATTTACTATTATCTTGTTTTGAAGTCCTTTTTTGCATTCATCATTTTGTTTTTATTGGTTCTGTTCTGTTCTGTTTTGTTTGACTTTTACTATGTCCAAAGGTATCTGCAGCTATTTTGAAGACAAAGAGGCATTATGGTAACCATTGTTGATATCCCAATTGTTTTGAAGTGCTGTGTCACTTACACTGGTTTGTTTTGATTGGCTTTATTCTATTTTGCTTGATTTTATTCTCTTTAAAATAAAAATTAAAAAAAGCAAAGGGTGGGCAAAGAGAAAAAGTCTATGGGAAAAAAGAAAATGTGTGCAAGGGGTAGGGTATGGGGTTAAGAAACAAACAGGATTGGTGAAAAGGGTTCATTGCTGTCTCTTTCCTATTATTATCTTTCATCCTTGGTCTACTGAAAGTCCCTTTAATGGGCTCCCACAACCTGGATTCAAGTTGTCTCCATTTTCCTCCCACTGCAAAGACTCTTTCTGTCCTTTTCCCATGTGACATTGGGCAAGATATCTGGTGTCTTGCCTTTATCTTCTCACATCTTTCCTTCTCCGAATTAAGTGGTTCATAAAACCCAGACAGAGTAACCTCATTTATGTACTAGAGTTCTTATCCCTGAACTTCTTTTCTATCCTGACAGAATACATAATATAGGGCAAATGAACCTACTAACTGCAGACTTAAGTTTGCTTTGCTGAAAAAAAAATCTGAGTTCTTTTTATTTCTGATTTATTCATCATGCCCTTCATGAAAAAATTCTTTTATATATCAGACTCCAGAAGAAACTACAGATGAGCTGCCTAAGGAAAGCAAAGCCTAGTGACTTAATAAAGTCATAGACTGCAAGTCATGGAAAGATGTTAGGTGATCACGTGGTCTTATACTTCAGCAAATACAGGAATCTCCAGACCACCAATCTATAATGACAAGAAATTCTAGTGAGTGTAGGGAACAGATTAGTTGTGGGGATAGAGTATTAAGACTCCTTATAGTGAGCCCAAATTTTCTTACATGTGCCCATTAGGTCAATTGTTATATCTAGAGTTATGTGAAATAGATACACATTCTTACTCCACTGAATGCCTACAGTATTCACTATGTTATTTCTGTAGAACTTATTTTGCCATAGCTTGAGAAATTTGAAATACTAATTCATCTATCTATGAACAGTCCATAATGCAGCAGGCATTTGCAAAAGTGATAAGCATATCACTTCTGCAATTTCGTTACATAAAGTATAATGCCCATGTTGTTGGCATTAATAAATCCAGTAAAGGGTTATTTTGGGAAGGCCCAAATTGCAGGAAACTGAGGTGACCTGAATCCAGCCAGGGAGTATAAATGACAGCAAGAAAATGAGACCCTCAGTTCAATAGGCCACAAGGAACTATTTCTGCTACCAACCATCTGAGTCTGAAATAGATCCTTCTCTAATCAAACCTTGAGAAAAAACCACAGCCTAACCAACACCTTGGTTTCAACTTTGTGAGGTGCTGAAACTAAACCACAACTGTCTACCTGACACACAAAAATTATGAGGTAGCTAGAATAAATATGTATTATCTGAAGCTGTTATATTTCTGACAGTATCGCTATGCAGCAATAAATAGCTAGTACATGTCTTTTCAAACTTGTCTCTTCCTAATCTTTTTTTCATCTTCTTCCCTTTGATGTATTTCCTTTCTTTATTCTGTTTTTTTCTGCCCTCCTTTTTAAAAAGGAACTAACCTGACTTTTCTGCCAGTCTTTATCTAGAATGTACTCTTTTCTCTTGCGATATAACAGATAACTTTGGCATTCATGTTGGTGCAGGATTGAGTGAAAAAAAGATTCACGTTCGTGATCTTGTGTTAGAGCTGTTGAAGCTGAATACACGTGCAGGGCTGTGGCATGGCTTCGGCAAGGCTCAACTGAGAACAAAGAGACGCCTCAAAGGGCAAGATAGGCCACAGCTGAGGACACCTGTTCCAACCCCAATTAATAAAATAGAGATTGTAGCTGCAGGCATTTCACTCCTGTAGCGAAAGTCACCTGGAGACTTTCCCCTAGAGTAGTTCTCCTAAATTAACATGCTCTGTTACTTGGAGGGGTCCTTGAACCCCTTCCAAGGTCCTGCTCAGGTTTTCTGCATTTTCTACTCTAACCCCTTTCTTGTTTGAATACTAAATAAATATAGGCTATCTAGAGACATTCCTTGTCTTAGCCCTGAGAGTCAAGAACTCTGCAAAGGTTTTGATCCTTCTGGAGCCCTAAAATCATACCACTTGTCTCATTTATTTAAGCCTTTACCATACACTCATCTGGGAGATCGGGGATCTAGGCCAGGTCTCCGATAATCTTGGATTTTTAGAGTCCAAGAACATTGGGCTTGAATCTTAACCCCTCTAATTAACAGCTATGTGACTTTGGACAAGTTATTTAACCTCTCTGAACTTCACTCTAGTAAAACGGATATAAAAAGACTGTGCTTTCAATTGAACGATAGAGTCAGTGGCTAATGGCTCTCTCTAGCAATGCCAGCTAGTGTTCATTCCCAGTGGGGTACGTAAGACAGCTAACCATTCATACTGTTAAAATTAGCTTCCTACCAGCATAGCTGTAATATACCGAAAATATGCCTGTGTCTCTCTTGGTCTTGAATTGCATTACCAAGGCTCTTCTCTGCTTTCACAGTCACAGAGTATACCAGGAATCAAAAAGGAAGTGCAAGAAATAAGTTTGTGCCACCGTGCCTTGCACTACTATGTCTTCCAGAGTTAGGGAAACTATATGTGCTGTTTATACTTTCAGCAGTTGCCTCTCTTTCCCTTTCCTAGTCTTCAGTTTTCCCTAGTGAACTTTAGGCATTAACTCAAGATGAGGTTGAAGACTTAGCTCAGTGAGGAATGTGAGTAGAAGCATCAAGTATCATGATTTTTATATAGAGAAAACCTTCAAAGACTCCACCAAAAAACCATTAGAACTAACAAACAAATACAGCAAAGTTACAGGGTACAAAGTTAGCACATAAAGATTATCTGAAACAAAAGTTTTTTAAAATCTCATTTACAGTAGCTACAAAAATTACACACCTAGGAATCAATTTAACCAAAGAAATAAAATATTTTTACAATGAAAATTACATAAAACACTTATGAAATAATTAGAAAAGGATATAAACAAAGGAGAAGACATCTTGTGCTCGAGGGTTGGAAGAATCAATATTGTTAAAAATGTTCATGCTACCCAAAGTAATTCATGAGTTCACTGCAATGCCATTCTTTTTTGGGGGAGGCGGGGTACCGGGAATCAAACTCAGGACTTCACGCTTGCCAGGCAAGCCTGTGCCACTGAGCTATATTCCTAGCCCAGCAATAACATTCTTAACAGAACTAGAAAAAACAAACTGGGCCAGGCATGATGGCGCCTGCCTGTAATCCCAGAATTTGGAAGGCTGAGGCAAGAGTATCACTGTGAGTTCGAGACCAGCCTGGGCTACATAAGCTAGTTCAAGGCCAGCCTACACTGCATAGCAAGATCCTGCCTCAAACAAACAAACAACAAAACAAAACAAACTGATTGTGGGACATGCCCTTAATCCCAGAACTGTGGGAAGCTAAAGCAGGAGGATCACAAGTTTAAGCCCAAAGTTCTCAAATTAGCAATTTACTAAAAGCTTGTTTCAAAAGAAAAAAAAAATTTGAAGGGGCTGGGATGTAGGTGAGTATGAAGGCCCTAGGTTCAGTTCCTAGTTTCACCAAAAACCAACTGACCATGCAGCAACAACAAAAACCAAATCAGAATAAAAGCTAGGAAAAAAAGATCCTGTAATTTAGAGAACCACACACACACACACACAAAAAATCCTGAATAGCCAAAGCCTCTTCTTGGGCAACAAGAACAAAGTAGGAAGCATTGTAGTACATGGTTGGGGACCACAAATTCACAATGGCTAATTTTGAACACTTCCCTAAGGGATAAACGGAGGCTTGGGATTATCGGTAACACCCTTTTGAGATTTCCCATGAACTCTTTAGGGATGGATCACCCACTCTCCAACCCACTAAGACTAAACTAAAACCATGAAGATTAAAAAACACTTCAGAGCAAGATCCCTTTTAGCATAAAATCTCTGCCTTCTTGACTCATCCCAAGATTCATTGCCCGCTGAGTCATTGACCTCTGAGTCTTCTACCGCCTTGAATCTTCTGCTAGCCTCTCCTATCATTGTATGCACCCAATAAATAGTGTCTGGCTTGGAGGGTCTTTGTCTCTGCCCATCTTGAGGCACTGACCTCCCAGCCCCTCTCCATGCATTACTAAATTTGTCTCTGTTTCCTATTTCATCCTTTTGCCATACCCTTTATACAGGGAGTTAGGGATCTTGGCCAGGTCCCAGATACTATATGACTTCAAAACATACCACAAAGCCATAATAATCAAAACAGCATAGGAATGATATAAAAACAGACATCTATACCAATGGAACAGAATAGAGAGCCTAGAACTATTCCCATGTACCAGCTACTAACTGATTTTTTTTACAAAGGTACTAAGAACACATTAAGAATGGACAGTCTTTACAATAGATGATATTGGAAAAACTGGCTACCCACAAGCAGAAGAATAAAACTGGACATG